>PVHP010006964.1:0-59088 GCA_004024765.1 Zapus hudsonius | reverse complement strand
AGCAGAGTAGATGCTATCATCCAAGGTGGACTCTAGGAAAAAGCTTTCTGATATTATTTCTCTTGTTTTTGTCCTTCTCTTCCAAATAATAGACAGCTCTGTTATGTTGAAATATGTATCAAAGCACATCTTCTCTCAGGTAAGGCTAAGTCACATGACTAAGTGAATTGAGACTGGTAAGAACCAGTCTGAAATGTGTTGTTTCAGCTTTTGTGGTGCTTGTGGGGTGGGGAGGGGGAGAACCCAGGGCCTCACATGTTTGCTACCATTGAGCTGCTCTATTGACCCTAGCTTAACACATTTTTTCCTTGTAAAATTTCCTTCTAGTATATATTGTACTCTGGGCATATCCCCCATGCTCTCCTGCTCCCTGTTTCTCACCCCGATTACCAAATTGCTGCTTTGATGCTGCATTGAAGCAAGTAATAGATGAGGGTGCTGAGAAAATGCTGGAAACACCTGAACCACTTGCCTGGCAGCCTTTTGGGGTTCTGAAAACCAGAGGCAGCATTCTAAGAGGGGCGTAGAGGGAAGCTCACTTTCAATATTTCCATCATGGGGCACCAACTGCCCCACTGTCCACCAACGGGAAGCATGGCAGAGCACAGGGGTCACGGCACTGTCCCCACAGCCTTCCTAGCCCAGGAAAGGAAGCTGTTCCGTGCAAAGCTTTCAGGACCAGGACAAGCTGAACACAGTGGCACTTTTCTTCTCCAAGGACTCCCTCTGATAGAAATAGCATTTCAGTAGCTTCTGCAGCATGGCAGCCAGTGCAAGGCCTTGAGAACATTCAAGAGCAGCGTGGAGTTTGGAAAGGGTTGGATCCCTTGAGCTCCCAGCCTCTCTAGTCCCTGCTTCAGCTCTGCCCTCTTGGGCCTGTGCTACCTGGGGACAGTCTCCAGGAAATGAACCCGAGTTTACCGGTCAGCATAAATATTCTGCCGACTTGTGGAAAGCGTAGCTTCTGGCATCAATAGCAGGTCCACTGCGCATATGGCTCTTGTCCCCTTACTCAGAGCACCAGTGAGCACGAAGCGGAAGTGGCTGCCTGCGGGTAACCCCACTGAGTGAAATCAGAGCCCCCTCCAGCCCTGGCTTCTCAGACTTCCAAGACCAAGCAGGAGTCGGGATGTCTGAATGTTTCTGTTACCTCATCTGTGTGTCAAGTACTTCTGATCATCCAGTAAGCAGAGCCTTTGAATGCAAAACAATAAAAAGTGAGAAGGCTGTTTCATTACTTTTCCGTCTTTGGCTCAGATGTGGGGAGGCTATTCTGGGGCTGACACGGGAAGTAGCAAAAACCTCCGAAGAAATGGACTTGCTGCAATATTTCCAGTTCATTTTAAGCAGGCTATTGGAGACATTTTCAGACAGCTTTCTGCTGAAGGCTCAAACATGTGGGTGCTTATCTGTACCAAACCTAAATCTCTGGAATTTTACATCGCACTCCTGAAAACCTTGCCACATGCTCTGACCTGCAGCTCCCCAGGCTCTGTCTCCTACAGTAAGAGTCACCCTTCCTTACACCTGTTCCACCCAGGTGTGGTTTTGAGAAGCCAATGGCAAACACGCACTGCTTCCTCCTCTGACCTTGCCTGTAATTCTCTGGTTCATTCCATATGATGGTGCAGACACCAGGCTTTCAAAGTGAGCCCCCCTGGAACACTTCCTAGCTAGATGATCACAGGAGGGCTTTATGATGAATCCACCTAGAACGGCTCAGAACAGGTATCAGCTAGAAGGACAATTAGAGTGTGTGCTCTGCCAGGAAATCCTGCCAGTTTTTACCTGTTAAAGCAATTGGGAAATAGACCTGTACTTGCTGAAGAATGTACTTGTACATGCACGCATGGTGTGGGAGGGTGAGCAGGTGTTTGTAAGCCACAGTTAGAGTTTTAATGCGCTCTCCAATTTAAAAAGAATGCTTGGTGCTTTCTTTCAAGAGAGGAAAAATGCCCCATGGAGCTCAGGGGAGCAGGGAAGGTCTTTTCGAATGGAAGAAAGCTTTCACTATTGAGCATGAATTTCCACAGCCAACAGGTCTTAGTTGTTTTAACAGCTCGCAGCCTAGGATTCTTCTTCCTAACTCTGCTGTCAAACAGCAGGACAGGAACTAGCCCTTGGTAACCGAGGCCTGGAGGACATCATCAGTCACTTCCTTCCCTCCGCTGGGGTGCTGGGATTTGCCCTGAAGCAGCGTTTCCCCTATGCCTGCGTGAAAGGACCCCACCAAGGGAACAAAGAGACAATAAAGTAATTCATTGAGTAATACTGCTGAGAAATGAATCCTGTTTGAAGCCAAATCTAATTGCAGAGACACTAAATTAGGGCCTAGGTGATAATAGATAAGGAATGCTTTAGTTATGCCTCAACCTATGAGTGAGGCTCTTCCTTCAAGAGCAGGCAAGCAAAGCACTCTGGTAATGCCCATGTCAATGGACAGTTGCATCAGTGTGCTCCCTAGTTAATTTAGCATCGGAATGAAGCACAGGCAAGACATGTTTTCATAAAAAAGTAATTTGAGGTTTATTTTTCATTCCTTTGGCTGTTTTCTTCTTGCTCTGAGTTATAAACTGTGGGATGTGTCAAGATAGGGGCTCTCTGGTCTCTGTGGGTGAGCAGCTGCTTCCAGGAGAAATCTAAACCCAGCGTTATCACACTCAGAAGGGCCAGAGGTGCACATAAACCAGAGCTCAGGTGAGCTTATGCTCTCAGCTGCCTCCGCCTCCCTCACACTTACCACCAGCAAAGCCACTGGGCTCAGCGAGTGGCGACCTGCCTATTGCTGGTGCTCTGCCTGTCCACCTACTGCGGCCAGTGCTGTGGTTTCCTCCTGGATGTTTCCATGAAGTGACCATCTTGCATGATGCTGACTTACTTCCATCCTTCCCCCTCCCCCGGGGACCTTTCTACAACCCACTTCTAATCTTTAAGCCACTTAACACAGGTCAGTGAACTTTTGTCCTTCTAGTGTAGACATTCTAAAGCCCAAGGCTTATTTCCTCCTGTACCCAAAATGCAAAGGAAATGGTGAACAATGTTGGAACACAGCCAGCCAGAAAAGTAACTCATTTAACTCAGCCTGTGATGGTCAGAGGTAAGCAACAAGTAGCAGGAAAAAGGAAGACCCAGTCCACTAGGCAGATCAAACCCACAGAGTGCCTTTGAAATGGGTGCGCAAGTGTGTGAAGGGAATCCCAGAAACCGAAAATGCCCACCCTCACTAGCCAACTTCCACTCGTCTCCTTTAAGACATGGCTGTGCTCTTAGTTACCAATGTGGCTAAGGCTCTGATGAGTCTTTCTAACTTTGCCGGCAGCTCCACCTCAAAAAGCAAAATGGAACATGTATCCAAAGAAACTGGGGGATACCTGCAGTTGAGAAGTCAAATCTGAATACAAAACCTAGTTTTCTAGGGGATAGGTGCATTGCTTCTTGGAACATGAGTCAAACACATGCATAGGTGAAAGCCGAGGGTCTTAAATGGTTATGGCACTGTTGAAAGAGATGTGCACAGAGATGCCAAGTGTCTGTGTCTTGATTATTCATTTATCTCAACCTAACTGCATCGCGGACAAGCAATGCCCACTACCTAGCAGTCACCACACCAGGGTGAGGAGTTGTCAGGGCAAGCACAGCGCATCAGCATTCCCTTTAGAGTCCTTACCTTCTATAAGCTCTGACCTGGGCTCAGAAACCTCCTCAAGTGAGCCAGAGTGACCATGGTCATTCAGAATGACTAGATTCCCTAGCTTGTTTCAGGTGTGCACTATGCCTGGTCCACTGGGTTTGTGTCCCTGATGGGCTTCTTACAAATGGATTTCCTAGGTCAGTGGGTCTTGAATGAATTTAAAATGTTCCATCTTTGAAGTGAATGGCTCATTCACTGTGGGCATAACATTTGCATACCATGACCTCCCCTGGCTCCTGCTGACATTTCTTTTTTTTCATTTTTAAATGGTTTTATTGGCTTAAAATTATATAACCACAACAACATGCTCAGGATCATAGGTTATTAGATAAAGTCATTGAATCCATGATGACATTCCCTTTTATGCATTACCATCAGCTCCTGGATCCTACAAGGGACAATAGAGACTAAACCACTGCAAATAGTGTTAAAGAAGAAACGGAAACTACAGATAACTAAGGACACAGGTTTGGAAAGTAGGTAGTCTGTATGGAAAGTCAGAGCACACCCTCTCCAAGAGCGAAGGAAAGCACAGCTCCCAAGCTTTCTCTCTCCTCAGGCACTTACTCCATTCCTAGAGAAAGGTTCATTTTTAAGGAGCCACAGAAATATATGAAGTACCTGAAATATTGAATCTTTAGCTTGTTCTGATCTGAAACCTAGTGAGCACACACAGCTCCAATTTAGAAGAAAACATCTTCAAAGTGACATCATTTGCATGTTTTCTAAGATAGTATACATTCCTCAGAGTAGAAAACAAATATTCCTTTAAGATTTAGAAGTGAAGTGGAAATAAATAAATGCTGCTTTCTGTGTCATACAGATATTTCTTATTAGACTTTGCTTCCCAGAGAAAATCCTGTTTTAGACCAATGTTTTGCCTCCTATGAAGCTAGAACGATCACTGAAAATGTGGATAGTGATGCAGAAACAGAAATCAAGAGAGGGAACTGTGCTGATTTGCTCTTTTGTAATAGTAGCTTAAATAATTTGTGGGGAAGGGCATTCAAGCTACTGGTCAAACTACAATATCTTCATTTATCCATGAACTGGAGTTTGGGTCATATGTCCCTGATGATGTCAGAGAGCATATGTTGAGCATGTGGATTACATGCCAGGAAGTATTCAAGGTCTTGCGATGACGATGGCTTTCCATAGAAGAAACTGTGGAATAGAATGGAACAGTGGATCACTGTTAACATCTAGCTTCTGCTCCTCACCGAGAGTGATCTGGCTTACTTCATGAGGCGCAGCGGACATTTGAGTCTCCATGCTATTTGAATGAATACATCCTATTTTTCCTCCTTGCCTTCAAATGGGCCATTGAATTGGAGGAAATCATCCCATTCCAGAAACAGTAGATCTCTTGCCGTCTCAGTAGATTTGCATCCTGAAGCCGCATCAGACACCCAACCAGGGTGTCAGGACTGCCAAAGTCCACTCTCTCCTGGTTCCTGTTCACTTTTAAATGTACTTTCCAGCTGTGCCATGGTTCCCTTCCAGTAAACTCCTTCCCTGCTTGAATAAGCCAGTGGTCACTTTGGATGCTTACAAGCAAGAATTCTAAGTGAAGCATATGGATTTTCTCATTTAATCTTACAGCAATAAATCGGAGGTAGGTACTTTCCCTATGTCCGTTTCTTAGTATAAAAAGACGGAATACCTCACACAATATTGTACAGCAATCTGGGCAATTTGGCTTCAGGTCAACCCAGAGAGACTCAGCAACTTGTCCAAGCAGTTCTGAGTACAATCATTGGCTGGGCCCACTACCCCAACCAACATGCCTCTCTGTTAAGCTCAATGGAGGCAAAGGGGAGACATGGAGACTCAGAGTGGAGAGTCAGGAGACTGCTGTTGCTCAGGTCATAACACATCAAGGTGTGCCGCCCAGAGGCCCAGGACCTTTCTAAAGCTTCATAGCACAGCTGATTTTCTGATCTCTGGACAAGAAGCTTGCTGCTATACACAAGTGAAGCCCTGCCCTACTTTCTGGATCTGGAGTACCATAAACAGAGGGTCAGATGAGGTCCTGCAAATAGGAACATTACCCTGCATTGACTTCCGGAGAACAGGTATCCTGACTCCACCAGGGAGGAGAGGCCCCTCTGGCCCTGCACCTGTGGCCAGGCAAGGAGAGCTTACTTTTTCTTCCTTTAAAAAACCCCCTGTTGTTTTCATAAATCTCGGACTCTTAACCTCCCAAGCCCTGCATAAAGGTGTAGTGTCTCCACTTCACAAACAACACACTGTGCCTCACTTCGACCAAGGGAAGGGTCATAAAGTGGCATAGAAAACAGTCCGACTGCAAAATGTTTGGCCTGCTAAGTTCTCTGTTGCTCTGAATCTTCTCTCCTTGTCCATTCACAGCTCCAGAGAAGGCAATGCATTGATAACGGCTTTGGACTTTGCAGGGAAAGCCTTGAGAGATTAACTTCAAGGCCCCATAGCCTCTGGGAAGAGGCTGGGAATGGGGCGGCCCCTGGGGTTGACATGGAAAGCCCTCATTTAGAGGCTCTGCAGGCAGCTCTTGATGACCACATTAACACTTTCAATGGCTCCCTTCATTAGATGCAAATGAAAGAGGAGTCCCACTGATTTTTTGCTTCCTTCGTTCTGAAATGGCTCATTCTACTTTCCTGTTACTTACCCAGTGGCAGGGAAAAGTTACTCACTGTGTCAAGGCTTTCTTAAAGCAAAGGAGAAGAAGAAGGAAGAACAAGCTAGAGGAAAATGTTCTTACTTTAGGTTTAACTTTTCTGGGCAGCTACAAAGCGGTGGTACCGCAAATGAAGTTGAAAAGGATATGTTGGATTTGGAGCGGAGTTAGGCTCTCAGTTTCATGAGGAATTGGCTTCTGATTCTGGGGTCTTTTCACTCTTCGGCACACAGCCTTTTAGAAGAATCAAAAGAGATTCTTGAAGAATGAAATAGTTTAATACAAAAGGTAAAATAGCTCATTTCAAATGTTTCTGCATGCTTTGGATAACATCTAATACATCGTGAATGCTTAATAAATGTTAAAATACCAAAATTTATATACATACATACATATATTTTATTCATTTTTATTTTTTGTCCCACATAAACAAATTTTATATTTGGTCATTTGCCTTAGGTATTTTAGAAATTCTCTCATTATATTTGAGGTGAAAATGATAAGAACCTGTGTGTTTCCATCAGACTTTAACTTAGATCCCAATTTTTTACTAAAGTACCATGTGGAAGACATCACAGGACAGGTAAAATGTCTCCAGAGACACCTCCAGGGAGAAGCTTGCTGCCCAGCACACAATACCAACGGACCAGCAAAACCCAAGGCAGTGGTGAGGTGTCCCAAGCTCTTGTCAAGGAAAAAACTCAGGACAAGTCTGCTAAGTGACCCTAGAATCACAAATCCACCATGTGGAAGTCTTTGGGGAAGTGGTTCATCCTAGGAGTAGAAGAAGAAGAAGTCCCCTCATCTGTGCCTCTCTTAGAATGAAAAGGAAGCTCCATATGAACAAAGGTGAAATCATGCTCACTCTGTCCAAAAGACACATCCACCATAGTGTTCAATCCCTTCGGCTTTAAATTTGTGTTTGATAGTTTTTAAATGAAAATGCCCTGCCCTAGACTCATTGGGCTGTGACTGGAAGGAGCTGTGAGACCAGGCAGTCTCTAGAGACCTGTGTGTGGTGGGCTGGGTGCTGCACTAGGCCACCAGGCCTGCTGCCCTGATCACCCCTCCTTCCTCTTCTGCCCTCATCCAGCTTGCAGGGAACCTGAGACCTTTTCTGACATAGGTAGGCGAATGCTGCTAAAGACACTCGTGTCTGGGACCTGTGAGGGTGACCTGGACAGAATAGCTGATAACTGGAGTAAAAAATGGTTATTTTATAAAGATAATGAAATAATCTCCTGTTACCACCAGTTATTTGGAGGGGGGTTAAATCCTAGAGTTAAAAGGTACTGCAGTAAAATGCTCTACCACTGAGCTATACCCCCCCTGCGCAAATTAAAAGGTACTGAACCAGAGAAACTATTTATATTATGGGTCACAAGTACCATTGGTAAAAGCTTATTTGAAGGGGGAAAATAAACAACAGAAAACAAAAGAGATGGAATTTTTCTATTGGATTCCAACTGAAAACCTACAACCTCCCTTCCCAGGTTTAGGGCAGTGTGCACTTTTGTACCAGGTGCACTCAGACGCCAGGCCAGCGGGAGGAACCACTCCTGTATGGGGGTCTCAGTCCTATGAGTTGGAAGAGCCAGTCTAGGGCAGGTGATCCTGTAGCAAGAAAGAGCAAGGCCTTGTAGGCAGCACAGAAAGCAGATGCCAGGCCTGGCCAACAGAGGGTTTAGTGGTCAGTGACAGGAGGTTAGCCTGGGTGAGAGGCTGCTGTTTACAGAGGGGCTGGCTGGCTGGGCATGTGGCCTGGCTTGGACTGCCATCATCCAGCCACCCTGCCATTCATTGGGCAGCAGGGTGCGGCTCATCAGCCACCAGGCAGCTTTGGAGTTGACCTTCTGCCTCCACCCCCCACCCAAAGAACAGCCCAGGTCTTGTTCTGAGCCCTGGGGATGAGGAAGCAGGGAAAGAAGCCGGCTCCAGCAGGAGACTGGCTGTCCACAGCCTCTCCTGTCACCAGGAACTCAGTGTCCCATACATCTATACACCAGGTCCTTTTTGCGGGTCTTTTGTCTCCTACTGTAAAAATTAATTAATTAATTAATTAATTAACTAATTAATTAATTAAATGGACTCAGAATGAAACTGAAACTGGAGAACAATTTTATAGAAGAGACAGAGAGAACACAGAATAGACCAGCTGGAGATCTCAGCCACTGCTGGAGATGGAAGGAGGGAAAATAAATTAGACTTTCTCAGTTAGAAGTCAGTAATACAGACAGGATCTATAAGAGCGGTCTGAGGCAGTTGCATGGATGCAGAGGGCTTCAAAGAGGGAGAATAGACTGCCCAGAGTGTCAGGCCACATAGCCTTGGGATATGGCTGCTGTCAGGAGAGGGGCAGTAGAGAAATGACAAAGAAAAAAGCTACACTTTTGGAGAATGAAAAAAAAAAAATGACAGGCTTGCAGTGGGGATCTGAAGACAGTTGCAAGGGGGCAGATACTGCTGGAGAGTTTAAGTACAGACCTCACTAAGGGGACTTACCCTGTTCTTTTTGATGTAGAACAGAATGTCTCCTCTGCAGGTCTCTGGCCTGCTGTCCTAATCAAGGAGAATTATCAACCACTGACCAAGCCATTTGTAAATGGGGTTGCTGACCATTCACTAGGCTGTTTGTGTCGTGGGATGTCACCATGCTGCTTTTCATATGTCTCAAAGGGATTTCCAGATGTAAGAGGCATCAAAAAGGATCTTATCAACCATGGGTCATGCACCATGTGCTTTTGTTGCCAGAAGATAGATATGCAAATGGCCCTTCTTCTTTTTCTTCCTGTTAACATCCTTTGTCTACCCATCTCCTGGCTTTGGATCTTATCGACCATGGACTGTGCCACTTTAACCAGAAGAAGATGACATAGATATGCAACTGGATAGAGGTATTCCCTTTCTCCCTGCTTGCATCTCTTATCTCCCGATAGCTGGATTTGGGGGAGCCCTGCTCTGGTGTAAAATACACTTCCCCACTTGAATCGACCACTTGCCCACAGTGGCATGCTTTTTAAGCACCCCCTTGAGCCTGCTGCAGAAGTCTGGTATGAAATAGCCCGAAGGTAGGTTTTCCTTGGAGCGTAGGAGAAGTTTGGTCACATTGCTGAAACTGTGTGGATTGAGCCTGAATTGCACTGGGAGAACTGAGGAGAGGACCCAGCCAACTCTGGAAGGAGCTCCAGGAAGGGAACACGACCCCTCATGTGGTCTCACACAGTTCTGTAGCACAGACAGCTTCCCACCTCAGAGACTTGCTCGTTGAGACACACAGCAGCCAGAAAGAAATTTCCCTGTGGTTGCCAACAACCATCTCATCCACTTCCAGACAGGCTGTTTAAAATTAATGAAGCCACCTACAGGACCTGCTTGTGGGGACACAGGAGTCAAAAGCAGAGGAGAGAGGTCAGGATATGTGGCAAGCACAATTCCACGGTGAGATTCTAGACACTTTTACCAGCTTGGAAAGATGCTGGAGGACTGTGGAACAGGAGGTCTGATGCCTCAGAAGAAGGGGGCCTTAGAGTTCAAAAGCATAGGTGAAGGCTCCAAGGCCAGGCTGTACTCAGTAGTGGCCCACAAGCACAGAACAGTGGCTGTTTTGGGATTTTTTTTTCTTTTTCATCAGTGTATAGAGACTATAAATTCTTGTAAGTTATTGAGAAGCATACTAGTATTTGGGGCCTCTGTCTTAAGTGGACCCTATCTTGTATAGCAGATCCTCAATCTACAGTATCTGCAGATAATTGACAGTACTGCCGGTATTTCCCTTGTATTTGCCATCAGGTCACCAAGGAGTATTACCTACGGTGGGCATTATCCTATCTTCTCCTAAAGGCCACATATTCCCGAGCCCACCTTTATGTGGCACTAAGTCAGTGCATGTTACTTCTTAAAAACTCCTTGAATACAGGCATTCAATCATTCACGTATACTGATATGTTAATTCAAAAGATAAAAACCTCATTTTGATGTAACATATAATAGGATTGCAGGTAGCTTGGAGAAACAAAAGAAGTTAGGTCCTGTGGAATAGATTCAGATGGAAAACTGATCTAACAAATCTGTTTTATAGAGGGACAGCAAGTTATATAACTGACTTTCTTCAAACTGTCAAAAACAAAGCCACTATTTCTATTAACCAATGATCTTGAAAAGTTCTCATTTTGAAAAAAAAAAAAGATATCTCTGAGTTAAAAAAAATTTCAAAATACCCCAACTGGCCTTTGGTAGCTTGAATCAGATGTCCCCTATAAACAAATGTGTTCTGGATGCTTGGTTCCCAGCTAATGGCAATTCAGAAGGCAATTTGCTGGAAGAGGTGTATTGTTGGTGATGGGCTTAGAGGTGTTAGGGCCAGGTCCCCCTTGCTAAAGATTAGCTCACTCTCCTGCTGCTGTTTTCCACCTGCTGTGGCCGAGGTGATGTCCAGCTTCTGCTCTTGCTATACTTTCCCCCTGTCACCATGAAGCTTTCCCTCCAGACTATAAGCCAAAATAAATCTTTCCCTCTTCTCAGCTGCTGTTGTTCAAGTGTTTTGTGCCAGCACCATGAAGGTAACATTGCCTTTTCATACATTATTTGGGTCTTTATCCATGTAAGGTTTTTTTTTTTTGTGTGTGTGTGTGGTATGCATGTGTGTACGTGTGTTCACATATGTGGGTGCACAAGTGTACATGTGTGTGTAGAGACCCATAGTTGATGTCAGGTGTCTACCTCTCTTCACCTTATTTATCGAGACAGAATGTTTCACTGAAGCCAGAGCTGACCAATTCAGTTAGTCTAGCTAGCCAGCATTCCCTGGGGACCCCATGTCATTGCTACTCAAGTGTTGGGATTACAGGCAAGCCACCAGGCCCACTCTGCATTTCTGTAGATGGAAGTCCTTGGTGTTTATGCAACAACACTTTACCTACTGTTCCAGTTAGCTTTCTCATTGCTACACAAAGAACAATGTGACCAAAGGCAGCTTGTGGAGAAATGGGTTTATTTTGGCTTACAGACTCCAGGGGAAGCTCCATGATGGCAGGGAAAATGATGGCATGAGCAGAGGGGTGGACATCACCTCCACCACAGCACTGCAAACAGCAGCAGGAAGGTGTGCCAGACACTGACCAGGGGAAGCTGGCTATATCCCCATAAGCCCACCTCCAACAACTCACCTCAAACAAGGTTCCAATTCCAAGACTTCCCTCAGCTGGGGATCAAGCATTCAGAACACACATTTGTGGGGGACACCTGGATCAAACCACCACTCCTACTGAGCTGTCTCCCTAGCCTTCCATATGTGATGTCATAGTAATAATGAAATACCAACAAAGGAATATTGAAGAGTATTTTATTTGGGTGTCCAAAGAATGACAAAAATATATAAGCACCACCAAATTTATGTGTCCTCCCCAATTGTAATTATAGTGCTTATCATTATGGAAAAGTAAAATAAATACAAAGGTTTCTTTATAGTCTCGTTTCTTTCCCTAAGCACTATCTGACTGTGGTTTGATTCACCAAGGTTTGGGTTTGAAAGTTGTCCAAATCCAACTGTTACCAGTGGCTCTAGATATTTCCAAATTTTTGGTGTCTTACTCAAAGAATTGAAGAAAGGTGCACACAAGTCATAAAGTAGCAAGAAACTTTATTAAAAATACAGCTATATTGACGGTTGTAATACACTTGTACCACCAATGGGGCAGCAAGTCACTCAGTGGCATCAGGAAGTGGACTGGGGCTTCTCTTTATAGGATCTTGTAGGAGATAAACCAGTTGTGAGAAGCACAGTTTGGGTGGTCCTCTGGTTTGACTGACAGGTTTGGGTTAAATAATGTTTTCTCTGTTGCACATGTTTCTTCCCATAATGCATCTGGCTTTAATCATATGTACGCCCAGTCATGCATAGGCATAAGATGGTAAATAGAAATTTCTCCTGAAAAGTTCACATAGAGGGCACAGTTTGCTTTCTTGTACATATACCTAAACTCAGCCTAGGCTGGATGGTCCCCTGCTTTTCTGATTCCAGATAGAGCAGAAACATATTTGAATAGGTATTTCTTATGAATAAGGGTCACTAAGAGGAGAAGAAAGCTAATTTATTATTTGGAGTAGGGAATATATATATGTGGCTCAATACAGGTGGAGCCCAGGTTCACAACAGGTTTCTAGATGCATTGTTTAGGAGAAGTGTGCTTACTGCTCAGGCCAAACCGTGGCTAAACTATTCCCCATGTTTACCAGCCTCACAACCAGGAGACCATAATAAAGAATGACTCCTTGAGAATGAAGGCTGGTTTGAGTCATGAAAACAGTATACAACCATAGTCACTCTATGCAATGACATTGGCCATTTCCAAAATATCTTCATATTTTATTATTATGACCCTACTAAAATTATTATTAGTTCCATTCACACATAAGGAAACAGGGTCAAATGTATTAAATACTTTGGTCAGAGTCCCTCAGCTAATGAACATAAAACAACCTAAAATATGATCTACAACAGTCACTTTGGGGTAATAGAACAAATTAATATGGGCCGATTTAATTAAATAACAAACATTTCTCACTGTTCTGGATGCTGGGCAGGTCAAGGTGCTCTTTTGAGTTAGCAGGTGGCTGTATTCCGCTTGTGATCTCACGTGATCCAAAGCAGAGATAGAAGAAGCTCTCTCTGATGTCTCTCATTGAGAGCCATTAGTGATGTCATGAGGCTCCACTCTCAGGATTGTATCTAAATCTCCCTGATTCTCAAAGACTGCACCTCCAAATGAGATCCCACTGGAGACCTTTGACTGAAGAATTTGAAGGTGTTTGTCCAGTGTACTCAACCTCCCTGAGGGTTTGTTACCGTATGTGAATACAGCTTGCTGTGTCCCATGACTGGCTTCTGACTGACACTTATAAGGATGCAAATCTGTGATTTCAGGAGACACTACACAAGATGCGAAATTTCTTCTTGTACTAAGAACGATATATGGTGGCATCAGGAAGAAATGAAAACTAAGAATCAACATGGGTCAGGGAACTTGAACTTTCCAAGGACAAAAATAAATACCAAATATACACCAAATACATTTGCCTGAAGCTTGAATAGAAAGGATAGAAGAACTATTTACCAAGTAATTAGTAGGCTATCCTCCTACTTCTACTTCACTAATTTGACCTCAATGAATAAATGCTAAGAGTCAAACACAAAGTAAATGGAATCAAAAGCAAATCATGGCCCCTGGGCTTCTAGTTTTATAACTTTAGGCAATTTAAGGTCTAGTTTCTTCAACTATAGATTAGGGATATTAAAAAGCACTTATTCCCCAGGTTTCTTAATGAGTTTTTAATAAGATAATGTATGCCTGGGAGCTTTGTGGAGGACCAGAAGCTCCATAATGTCAGTTCTTCTCACAAGACCATAGCTATGCCATATATATATATATATATATATATGAACTAAAAAGGAATAGGATAAGGGCCTAAGCCCAAAAATACATACTGGTTTATTTCTGATTATTTTTCACTTACCTTTTTTGGAACTGATCAGTTTACCCAAAGTTCAGGCACCACAGGAAACTTGAGGAAGGAAGCATTAACACTCTAAAAATAAAAAGGGCTCTTGCCAACATTAACCTGAATTGTTATATATTCAATATTATTTCACTTGAGCCTTTTCTTCCAGCATGAGTGCTAATGAAAATAACCAATATATCTAGAATCTCCTGTTGCTTGGTAACCTGGCTCTTGAAGGACCTGTTTTCTGATGCTGTATGGGGGATGTGAAAGATTTGGTTGGGAGGATGCTTCGTTATTTCCCCTTACGTATCAGCCATGGCTGTGCCAGCAAAGGTGAAGGCAGGGAGGAAATGGACAGGGGAAATCTGAAGCAGTCCTTAAGAGCTAAAAGCTAAGCTTTTTTTTTTTTTTTTCCTGTTTAACAAAGACAAAGAACAGAACAATCCAGAATTATGAAGAGCTTCAAGATTCTGCCTGATCCTTCAGGGCAAAGGCTGTGAGTGCATTCCATCCTAGGTAAGGCTGCCTCCCTCAAGAGAAGCATAGCACCCTCTCCAGGGCAGCACAGGCTATCTTTCCATACATGTCACAGCCCA
This sequence comes from Zapus hudsonius, assembly GCA_004024765.1. Lineage (NCBI taxonomy): Eukaryota > Metazoa > Chordata > Mammalia > Rodentia > Dipodidae > Zapus > Zapus hudsonius. The sequence goes on along the minus strand of PVHP010006964.1, from coordinate 44,642 downwards.
GCTGGCAGGAAACAGCCACAGGCCCAGGCAGGGCATTGACATCTGGGTCCAGCCAACGGCGGGCATCGGAGACCCAAGCAGTAGCTACCTACATAAAATAGGCCTGGGACTTCCACCTACCTGTTTCTAGCAGGAATCTGATTGACGGAGGCTCTTTACAGACTTGGGAAGGATAGCAGAAGCTGGTGAAAACCAACACCATCCACAATGATAGGTTAATCCACAAACTTCAGTTACTCAAAACTACCTCAGGGATCTTTTCTAGCTTGTTCAGATCTATGCTTCATCTCTAAGCTGGCTGGTATTTATGACAAAAGACACAAAAATACTCATCCATTGGAGAGAGAGCTATTTTAGATAATCCTGCTTTTCTATAAGAGAGTCAGTGCAAAATATAGAAAGATGAGTGTATAACTGACCCCTGTCTGGCTGTCAGCCAAGATGCACCGTACTCACTGGCAAGCATATATCATCTGTGAGGCTGTAATTCCTTGAGTGCATGAACCATGGCTTCCATGTCTTCTTACTCTCACCCTGAACCAAGTACAATGGTCTGCATGAAGCTAATAGTGAAAACTGCCATCAGTTAGTTTGTTCAGCATTCAGGCCCTTCCACAGGGCCACGCCTCCCCTGTAAACCAGGAACATGTAGATTATTATAACATGAAAGTCAGACATGCTAGCTCTCTCCTGGTTCACGAATGCCTTCTAATGGATTCCTCCTGTGTGAATAGGCGGTTCCACCACCACTGGACACAGAGCACGGGAGCCTAGGGGGAGGTCATTGCCACTATCCAGCGTCTCCCAAGCAAGCCTCTGAAGCTTTCTTCTACCGTGAGTGAGAGCAGACACGGGCCAAGCCTGCTTGTTTATGTCCACTCATAAAAAATTCACATCTGTTTATTTCTTTACTACATGTCATACCTGCTTCCATATAATTAGAGAGTAACTGCATTATATGGTGAAAACCAACGTATGTCTGTTCATGTGTGTGCATACATACATATACACACAGTGTATACAAAAATAGTAACCCAAGTCAGCTGAAATATGTAAGAAGGAAAATTCAGAAATATGTGAAAATAGATTAAATGTTCAGAGTTAGAAAATCCATATATTAGGCAGTTAACTACTGAGAGTTTAAGTTCAAACATTTGTCTTAGGATCTCTCTCTCTCTCTCTCTCTCTCTCTCTCTCTCTCTCTCTCTCTCTTTCTCCCTCTCTTTCTCTTCCTTTGTGGGGAGCAGTAACTACATCTGGTCAGTTGACTGTGGGCTGTGAGCCATAGTGTGGCTGGACCTGGCCCTCAACCTTCCTTTGTGATCTTCTGTGTTCTCTTTGCTGCTTGCTGCATAGGAGAGAGAGGCTGCTGAGGTCCCAACCCCTGGCTTTCATTTCCAGGGTTCATTCAACATTTTGGTTGTCACAACAGGGCAGGGTGCTACTGCCAACTAGTGGGTAGAGGCCAGACATGCTGTTAAACTTCCTAACAGTACAAAGGATGGTTCCACAATGGACCTATACATCTACACTGGCAGAGAAGCCCCGGCCCCAGCAATGGCTGGCCTTCTGGTTGAGCAGAGCCTGGATGCCTGGGTGACTATGTGGATCAAAGATTTCCAACCCACAACCCACATCCCCACTTACTTGTCAACACTTTTCCCTACTAGCCCCAAGTCCATAGAAACATCATGAGCTTTTACCATCGAGTTGAGCCCTTGAGATGCTAAAATTGTTTTAAGACCATGATCACCCATTGACTAAGAGATACACGAGGGAAGGCCAACAGTATTTATAAGACTCAGGTGTTTCCAGAGAATATGGTATAAGAAAATGAGAGCAAAATGTGTTTTATTTTGCTTTCCTTGCTGTTAGAGGCTGTATCATCAAAGTAACTGAAATCCTGCGATTGCCCTGAAAGAAGAGAGTCCTTCAGAAATGCTCACTGAGCAAGTCACGTGTAGTGAAAAACCAAAGGCCCACCAGGACTCTGGAACAAATGAGCAGAGACGTTTCAATGGTTCTCATACTTTATGCATGATGCTTACTTCCTTTACCATTTAATATGTACTCCAGTAATGGTAGTTAGTAGAGAAGCTTACAAGGAACCTGATGCATAAAAGCCTGAGCTACCATCACTTAAAACAGGGACACATTCTAAGAAATGTGTCCTTAGGCAATTCTGTTGTCATGGAGCATCATAGAATGTACTAAGAGAAGACATAGATGTGCAGCGGGCTGAATACACCTGAGCTTTAGGATATGCATAGGTATGTAGTATAGCCCATTGCTGGCAGGATCGTGATGGTGAAGCAAAAACTGAAATCAAGTCAAGCACAAGAGAAAATAATGCCATCAAGAGACATGGTTGAGATGTACGAGGCTTCTGCCAGTGTAATAACTACACTCTTTCCCAGTAAATTTATTTTCATAAGTAAGAGTTCGGGGCTCCAGTGGCGCAATCGGTTAGCGTGCGGTACTTATAAGTAAGAGTTCAGGCTAAACTAATGATTAAATAGTAGAGTAGAGTAAACGCCCTTGAGCCAGGAACATCGTCACTTATTCTCAAGGGCTATGTACTGTAAGTAATTATACATATGATCTGTAATGTGATGGCACTGCAGGAGCTTCGTATAACACCAGCATCCACATGAACACACGATGTGTTTTTCTATAGCACTGTGATGGCTATGATGTCACTTTTCAGCTCTGCAGTATGAGGTGGCATCATGCACGCCTCCATCACTGACCCACAGTTTTATACCGCCCATATGAGGAGGAAGGCAGGCTCAGAGGCTGTAGTTCTCATAACACGTGAAAGTCTCCTGTGCTCTGGTTTCATATTTTGGTCACAAACACCTATGTTTCCTAGTGACTTTTTCCTCTCTGGCCCTGCCTGAATTCTTGCATATTTGTCATATATCCAGAATACTTTGCGTAAATCAAAGACCTAGAGAAAAAAATAACTTCCTAGTGCTCACAACAGTTGTTGGCTGAGTAGTTTGCCAAGAAACCAGTTAGAGTGTCCAGATTTCAGAACTAAACAGGCAGTTAGGGCAGATCATTGAAGTCATAAACTACATAAGAAAGCTCTGCAATGGACTTTGTAGCCAAAAAAGCTAAACTAGCCTACCTGAGGACTCGAATGGCTATTCCTCTTCTAATCATTAGAGGGCAAGAGAGATAAGTGTATGTGTGTGCTTTTTAAATATCTATTAATTGATTTATATATTCATTCATTTGAGAGAGAGACAACAAGAAAATGAGTAGACCAGGGCCTCCTGCTGCTGCAAACAAACTTCAGATATATGTGCCACTTTGTGCACATGACTTTATATGGGTATTGGTGAATCAAACTCAGGCCAGCAGGCATTGCAAACAAGTGCCTTTATTGACTGAACCATCTCTCCAGCCCAAAAAGTGTCTTTTATTCCACCTAAAAGCTCTCCTAAACTGGAGCTATACACCTGTAATCCTGGCACTAGAGGCAAAGGCAGAGACTGGAGAATTATGAGTTGTCTGTGCTGCATAGAGAAACACTGGCCCCCCAAAGGCTATTTAAACAATGTTTCTGTATACCAGTGCTCAGGAAAAGAGGAATACAAATGTAAACATATCCCCTGTGATATCATCCAGGAGTTTGTACCTCTCGCATTAGTTAACACATTCCCAGCAGTTTCCCCAGTAAATCTATATTTCCTCGTCTGAATGCTGCTTTGAGCATACCAGGTGCCCTCAGCCTTGTGTTACCCCTCACATCCCATCCAGCACACATTTCTCACTCTCACCTGGCAAGGCCCTGAACAAGCCTTCCGACTGCTTCTCTCTATATCCTTAAGGCTTTCCAAGTAAAGATGTCTAAATAGAGCCTGAAGAACAGAAAGTGCCTCAGACTGGGGAGACAGCACTGATCAGGCCAACAATACAAATCAGCCAATGCTGTCAAAGATCAACAATTATCTCCCATAGCCACAAACCATCAGGTGGTGGTCTGTACCTGAGGAGCATCGCCCAGCACTGTACCTTCTGGTGTCAGCCCTCGTTTTCCATCTTGTCTGAGGCAGGGTCTCTCCATGTTGTTTACCTCTGCGTTCAGCAGGCTAGCTGGCCCACAAATGTATGAGAATTCTCCTGTCGATGCCTCTCTTCTCACTGCAGGCATATTGGGATTACAAGCAGTGGCCACAGCGTCTGGCTCTAATTTAGGGGATCTGAACTCAAGTACTCATGCTTACACAACAAATGCTTTCTCATCCATGGAACCAACCCCCAGCCACAGCATTGTTACCTTCTCACCCAGAGTACTAGGAAGCATTGTCACTTTCTTAAAGTGATCTCATTCTTACCTAAAGAGCACCACAGGACACTATCACCCTCCCACCTGAAATGAACCCCTAAGCATTGTCACCCTCTCATCTGAAGCACTATATGGCATCCATCCTCTCTTACCTGAGGACTAAGGTACAAGAGGCTCTTTCCCTGGTACTTATGTGGCATCCCGAGGGAGAGAACTGATCAGGAAAAGCCTAACGAAGATGCTCATGTGGATAGGGCTTCATACATGCCACGCAAGCACTGGACCATGTAACTACACTCCCCAACCCTGATCATTTATGTATTCAGAAAACATGAATGTCTATATGAGCCACCCACACAGTCAGTTAGATCCGACAGGATACTGCGAGGAAACAAAGACCCTGATTCCATTTTCTTGAGTATTTGACACAAACGAAAAATCAAATTTAGATCCATGTGTGTTATTTCTTGTTCTTCATTAAATAATAATAAATAACACACTGCATCAGAAAATAGGGTGATTGATGAAAGACTGAAGAGCTATCTCCCCTCCTGAGACTTGGGCAGAGCTGTCCAGATGTCCATACTGTTCAGGAGTCACCCCACAGTCACCACCACAGATCCTGCGATCAGTCCTGCCCTTCCAGGAAACCCACAGACCCAAACAGGTGTAAGCCAGGTATATCTGACAGAGGACCAGGCCAGAAAATAATGCAATCATGATTCCATTTGCTTGGACTTGGTAACTGATAGTTCTCAGAAGGGCAGGCCAGGACCTCCTGCTGCTGCAAACAAACTTCAGAGGGCTGACACTTTGTGCATCTGGCTTTATGTGGGTGCTGGGGAGAGAGCAAAGACATAGGAAGATAAAAAGTCAAGTTGTGCCACTACAACCCTCAAGCAATTTACCAACTGAGCTACAGTGACACATCGTTGCCGCTCTCTAAAGTTTAGCAGTCACCACATAACTCAGTGCCAACTGTCATCAAAGACACATCTAGATTTTGAAGAGGGAAACAACTTTTCCTTTTGGGGGGATACTTTCCACAAATCCTTATGAATTTTCTTTGACAAAGCATGTCACTCATGAGCTCAATGGGTAAGAACTTGGCCTGCAAAGGGGCTCACGGTCCTGAATGTTCAGAGTGGAGAATGGCCTCTCTCCAGAACAGTAAAAATGGCCTTATAGAGACTTCTCATTTTATCCCAAGCAGGGTGTTTTTATAAAGTGCAAAAACACACTTGTTTTGATCTGTGAGTTTGTTAAGTAGAAAGTCATCCCCGATGATGACAGCAACCAACCTATATCTGGTTCCCAAGAGTAAAAAAGCACCCCATTGTCACAGAATCTTGAGTGACTGGCAACCAGCCCTAGAAAATGATAGCGAACCCTGTGAACTAATTACCTACCCTGACCAGGAAGGCAGGACTTTGTGGGAAACGCATGCTCTCCAGCTTGCTGGGAAACACATTCAATAAACAGTTTCACAATCTGTAGGAAGAAGAAGCCTGGCAGAAGGTGCTGCCTGTGGGAACGCTGCCCTGTGGGGCCAGGGAACCAGCAGGTGAACTGGGCGCTGAGTGAGGGTGTGAAGAATCAGAGGGATGGGCCTGGGCTGGCCAGTAGCTAGGTGACAAAGCTGTGTAGCAAGTTTGAGCTTCCAGCAGGTGCCCAGCCCTGGAACACCCTGGGAAAGTTTCTCACGCAGGCGATAGGATGGGAACCTAGCACAGCCCTCAGTGCCTAAACCTATTCTTCACAAGGACACTCATTGGAGCTCTTCTCTGACTAACTGTAATACAAAAGAACAATGCACATTGAATACTGTTTTCAAAAATTAAAGACACGTAAGTAGCACTATATGCATGCAAAAAAACCTGAGTGGCTAGTGTATTTGCTTTCTTAAAGACAATCTTATTTTTTTAACTTTTTATTGACAACCTCCATAAATATAAGCAATCTACAATGATCATAATCTCTTTGACCACTATCTTTTCCTTCTCTTCTATCCCCCCTCCACTAGCTCTCTTCAACTAATAATCTCTCTTCTATTATGATGTCATCATTTCCCCCACACACTCCGATTATGCCGGTCTTATGTAGGTGGATCAGCCACTGTGAGGTCATGAATGCCATGGCCATTTTGTATCTGGAAGACAGTATTGGAAGCACTCCTCCCCTTCCTTTGGCTCTTAAATTCTTTCCTTTCCCTTTTCCACAAGGGTCCCTGAGCCGTGGAGGATGTGATAGAGATGTCTCAGTGCTGTATGCTCCATTGTAAAGACAGTCTTATGTTTAATGAAAAATAGGAGCAAAGGAGTTGGGAGCACAACCATTCTTAATAGTTTTTGTACAACCTAATCATAAATCTCGATTTAAAAATAAAAAAGAATCTTAGCTAAAATTCCTTAGCTCAAAGAAACCTCAAAGAGAATCAGTAACAGAAGGCTTTCTAGTCCATACTTTGTTTGCTTTTCCAAGATGAAAACAGATAAAATATATTAATTTGTTACAGATGTTAAACATATATTACAAATGTATCATTTATATAAATCATGCATATATAATGTAAAAAATTAAAATATGTTACTTTGGTCTGACTGACCTCAACAAAAATCATGCTGAGATTGGATCATTGCTGGATTAAGAGGTGGGACCACTCTCAATAGTATCAACTGCATTATCTTTTTCCAATATAATAAATCAATGATTATATTTCATTCCAACTAAAACTCTTTAGATTCTGGCTTGAAAAAGAGATGTCACCAGGTGAGATGTTAAAAGAGGTAAGGATGACACCAGGAAAGATGTTGAGGGGTGACTTTCAAGAGAGCTCTGTACTCGTGAATCTATTAATGCGTCCTGTTGGGTGTGACTTTGTTCTCAGGGCAACCCTCTCAACTCCCTTGCTCTGGCTCTCCGTGTCAGGCATCACAGGAGGGTCCACGTCAGAGGCTGAGCATCATGATCTTGGACTTTTCAGCCTCCAGAGTGTGACCTGAAAAAAACACTCTTTTTTTTAAGTACCATGTATAAGATGTTTTCTTATAGTGGCAAAAAAAAAAACACATTAAGATGTATATAGCTCCTACATATTTACATCACTTATGTCAATGTATTATAAAAGCTTACATTATATAAAAGAAAAAACTGATTTTGGTGAGGATAGGTATGAGATGTGTTCCTCAAAGACAGTGACCTGCTCCTGGGAAAGGATGCAGGGATGTGGGTAAGACCAGAGCTGACTCAGGGCCGGTCATTGATTCATGTAAAGTGACTTTCCCTAGAGTTCTCTATCTTCTTTATCAGCTGGCAGATTACAAAATAAGATTAGCAAGCATTTAATTTAATGATTCTCCAAGTATTTCCCAAGCACCTCCAGTGTTGTTAGACTTGTACTGGCCCTGGGGACTGGAGAGGAAGGAGTGGCCTGACGCCTCCCTGCTGGTCCCAGGCTGGAATGAAGGCCAGTGACTCCAGGAGGAACGGAAGTAGATGACCCCACACATGGTAGCTGTAGACCTTCCAAACTGCTTGCATGAAAACACACATTCTGTGCATGTCTCAAAGTAGTCAATTCGGATTTGAATTCGAAATAGTAATCCTTCGGTCTAACTAAGGAAAGAAAAAACACAAGCTTTTTTAGTCACCTTTAAATTTTAGTATTTAAAATTTTAAATTTTAGTAAATTTCATTTAGAAGGGGCTCACCAGTCAGTTTTATTTATGGAGTAATAGTAAAACTTATTCAAAGCACTAGCAACAGAAAAATATGTGATTTTTTTCCTAGTTAGCTCAAAATCAAAGTCAGTATTGCAAATCAAATAAATGATCCCCACCAGTAAATGAACAATAGAAATATAAATATTAAAGTATTATCAGTGGACAAGTGATACAAAACATTTTCATTAAAAAAAGTAATCTACTCTTATTTCTACCTGCAAAAACCCTTTCAAACCTTAAACTGAGTACTCTAGGATTTTTTTTCAAAAGTCTCCTATGTAGGTTTCCAAGTTTCACATTATCCATATAATGCTGGTGACACACGCCTATAATCCCAGATCTTGGGGGGTTGAGAGAGGTGGGTCCCAATCAAAGGGAGTAGAAATGCCCTCTAGTCTGAGCCTGGCTTGAATTTCGGAGCTTCAGAGGAGACTCAGCTTGGTAGCATGGCATTTTGGGACACTGCAAACTTTAAAAGTAGATTCCCTGGTCTAACAATGCAAACTTATTTCATACACAGATGCTGGGTATCAAGGTCCCAAGCTTCAAAGTGGGTGAGGAGACCATTTAGGGGCCCTCTCCAAAGCAAGCTGACACTGGGGGCCTGGCTTTCCTGCATCTTTGCTCTAAAACGTCTGCCCTATTGTATAAGCCCATAAGTCCAGCAGTTCATAGGGGACTCCTTGGGAACTTTCTCCAGACCGTCAATTTATTTCAACTTCCAGACGCAGCTCCAGCAAGAGAAGAAGCTGACCGCTCAGTTAATGGGCCATCATGGCTGCCCACTTTCCTCCAGCTTCCTGCACACAAAACTAATGTCTGACTTCTGGTTTGACCAGCATGCTGTCCTTTGCCAGCATGGCAACTAATTTTATTCTCTTCATTTCATCTCTGCTGTAAAATGTTGCTTTTCAAGATTAAGATCAAATGAGAGGGGAAAAATAAAAAAAAAAACTGTTATTTCAGAATATGAAGATAGGTCGCAAAACATGGCGCAGGTCCAGGTAAGTCTCTGAGCATCGGCTAGGCTCACTACTACAATGGGTCATGGGTCTCCAGGGACACAGCTCCCAGGCCTCCGAAGGTGTCTGCATGAAGTGAGCCTTAAAGATAAAAGTAGCCAGCGGGGGTTGGGGGGAACACCCACTTTCTTTTGTGTGTACACTATTCCTCCACCTAAACTGTAAGGAATCAGTTAAATAATGAATTATTTCATAGCTGAGTTGAATTTTGACTTATTTTGTTTTTACAAAGGTGTCATGTTAGGAACTCTCTTTAAGCTATAAATCAGAAGCAGTCTCCCTGGGTGCTACGAGGACCTAGAAGGTTAGCAATCTGAAGTGGAGTTTGAATCTTACTACTGTACAAGCACATTGCCTGCCTCTCTGGACTTTGGATTACCACCTATGAAACAAGGTGATGACCTTGGCCTTCCAGGTGTCTCCCCAATGGCCGTCTATATCAAATCACGAGCAGTGCCTGATAAAAGACAAAGTTCAGAGAATCGCTGTAGCCTTTGGGGGTCAGAATCTTGAGGTGATGTATGAGGGTGTGTGTGTGTGTGTGTGTGTGTGTGTGTGTGTGTGTGTGTGTGTGTGTGTGTGTGTGTGTGTGTTTGTAAGTGCATGTGTGTCCTTGTGGAGGCCAGAAGACAACCTTAGGTACACCTCAGATATACTCATCCACTTATTTTTGAGACAGGGTCTCTCATTGGCCATGAAAGTTCATTCCAATTGGCTAGACTGACTTTCTAGGAGCCCCAGAGATCCTTCTGTCTCCACCCCACCTGAGTTGGAACTGACCGCAAGGGAGCGCTTTTTCACATCTCCTGTTATCATTTTGTAAGGCAAGCTATCATTCCAGCCTGATGATATATATTTTTAACACACTTCCTGGTGGGTTTTATACACACCACTGTTTGATAATTTGCACAAAGTCCTTCTCACATGTCCAGTCTACAGAATGCCAGGTTTAACCCTTGCTTATGTCCCAAACTACTATTCAAGTATACAAGTATTGCAGGGATTTGAGAGAGCCATGGCGTTTCCCAACTCAGGTGGCTGGGGCTTGGATGTTAGAATGTTAGACTCTCAATGGTTACTAAAACTCCCGAAGCCCATGATTCTCAAGCTCACTGTCTCCCAGTCACATAGAAAGATGGACGAGAATAGAAGGAGGATACACAAAGAAGGGAATGCAAGGAAGATTTATTGAAGAGGTAGAAGAAAGCTTCCCAGGGCTGAAGAGATGGCTCAGTGGTTACAGGTGCTTGCAAAGCCTTTTGGCTCATATTAAAATCATATTAAATTCCCCCATGCCCCCATGTGAAGTCAGGTGCATAAAGTGGCACATGCATCTGTAGTTTGTTTGCAGTGGCAAGAGGCCTAGGTATGCCCGTTCTCATTTCCCCCCTCTCTACTTACAGATACATTTTTTAAATTTTTGTAAAAAGAACAATGCTTCCTATAGAGAAGAGCCTCTAAAAGGGTTGCCTTCAGCACTCAGGACTGCAGCATCTTTTATAGGTTTGGAATGAATGATGCCTTGTATGGAAATTAGACACTGGACAGCTACAGGTTGTTCAGGTCCCATAGGCACATCTAGGGTCTCTGATAAAGACTGTGAGAGCCATGGTGGAGGAGAATTTCCAGAGACATTTCCCCTCAGCAACAACATACATGGGGGGGTGGAACTGGGTTGACTCCTAGGCTATCCATAACCCCCTACCCCATGGACTAATCCAGTTTGCCCACAGAGAAGGATATCCAGCTGACTGGGGACAGGGAGGAGGGAAATTGGGACACTGGGGACATCAACACATTACATGCTCATTAAGTGTATCTAATTATGGATAATAAAGATATAATTTTAAAAAAAGAAGGTGAGATTGTACATGCTCAAGGGAAGCCCACCAAAACTCTAAGGAAGTTGTGGGCTCAGGAAATGGAAGAACAATGGGTAAAGGCAGGTGGTGGGCCAGCGTCCTGTGAGTCAGTGTCCGATGTCTGGGCAGAACTCCTCCCTTGAGGGGCTGTGACATTGAGTGCACTGCCTACAATATGAGCTACCTGGCTCCTACTCTCTGTCAGAAGTACTATGTCAGAAACAAATTGTTTTTGTTAAAAAATGCAATGTGCTAAATGCTTCTCCACAAAATTCATGCTAATACATCCCCAATGACATGAGTGACTTTCGGAAGTGACTGGGCCATGAAGGTGGAGCCCACATGAACAGGACTAGTGCCCTTAGAAAAGGAACCCTAGAGGCTGTTTCTTGCTTGTGAGTGTATAATGAGAAAGTAGCAGACTAAAGTCTGAGAGAATGCCCTCACCATACTTCAACCATCCTGTCACCCTGATCCTAGAATTCCAGTCTCCTGTGAGACAGGAATTAAAACAAAGATTAATCAGTGGTTGTCATGGTTTGATCCAGGTGTCCCCCACAAACAAATGTGTTCTGAATGATAGATCCTCAGCTGATGGCTGTTTGGGTTTTACAACCTCACTGGAGCTGTGTTGTTGGGGGCAGGTTTATGGAGTTATAAGCCAGTGTTTGGAACACCTTCCTGCCTCTGTTTGCAGTGCTGTGACAGAGGTGATGTCCACCCCTCTGCTCATGCCATCGTTTTCTCTGCCAGGATGGAGTCTCCCCTCGAGTCCATAAGCCACGTAAACCCATTCCTCCACAAGCCGCTTTTGCTCAGGTTCTTTTTGTTGCAGCAATGAGAGAAAGGCTGGCTACAACAGTGGTCTTCCTTAATTGTGAACATCCTGCAAGATGTTAGCAGACAGATTAATGCCTAACTATTCACTTTCTGTTACTGTAGCAAGAACACTTGAAACAATCAAAAAGAGTACAAGGTGATTTTGGCTTACAGTTTTGAAGGTTTCAATTCATGTTTGGTTGGTCCTGTTGCTTTGGGGCCTGTGATGAACCTGCACAGCATGGTAAAGAACGCCTCTCAGAATAAACTGTGACTCTCTTCCTGGCAAGGAAGTGGGGAAGAGGGCAAGGAATGATTAGGGTCTTAATATCCCCTTCAAGGACACACCCTCAATGATGTAACTTATTCCTGCTAGGTATGACCTCCTAAAGGTGCCAAAGCCAGAGTCCAAGTCTGGCCTTTGCTGAAGATTACAGATTTAAATTATAGCACCAACTTTCTTCATGTGCTCACCTAAAGCATTAGCAAAAACATACTTTGATCCTAACATGTAGCGAGCAGTCCAAAGGCTTCATGCCAGAAAGAGACACTTGGCACTTTGAGACAGTTTTAAGGAATTCACTCATGATCATCAAGTTCTCCATCAGCTTCTCTTTCTCCTGTGAGAGCCATGCTCTGCTCAGTCATTTGTGAGGCAAACGTCATTATCCAAGAAGTCAAATCCAAGATTGTACCTCAAGAGATCTGGGGCTCTGTCATCATCTGGCCAAGCTGCCTCTGGCTCTGTGCCTCAGTTTCCCTGAAGAAAAGAACCTTTATCTATGTATAGATCTTAGCTTCTACAGTTGGGTTTCTAGATAGATTTATGGAAATTTTCTGAAAATTCCTTCAAAAATGGTAGCAGATAGCTCTTTACGTAAAAAAAATGAATTCACATGAATTCACTCTCCTACTGATTCTCTGTCTCAGCCCCTAGACTAGCTGCTATGTTCACTCACATGTCACTTAATGACAGTGACACATTCTGAGAAATGCATTATTAGTCAATCTCATGCAAACATCACAGGATATCCTAACCCCCACCTAGGTTCTATAGCTGATGATACACCTAAGCTATCTTGAGTAAACCATTGCTCCTCGGCTACAAACCTGAATAGCATGTTGCTCTCCTGAGCACTGTAACTGTAACACTATCGGAAATGTTTGTGTATCTAGATCTAGGAATTGCAGTGAAAATAAAGGCAGGAAGTTTTAGCTCCCATTGTAAGCTCACAGAATCCCCATTCTACATGTGGCCATCACCAACTACAATGCCATGATGTGGCGCATGACTATGACTCAGTTCAAGTAAGCACTCTTCAGAATCCATCTTGCCGTCTGTCTGTCTCTAGGAGCCCTGCATCAGGTTCTAATGTCTCAATACAGTTACCTCTCCTGGAGGGTGGTGAACACTCTGAACTTCCTTCACACACCAAAACATGGCAAAACAGGATACTACTTTTGTGATCACCAATATTCTAGATATATTCCCCCCAACCATCATCTCTTTGTTAGAATCTCACTATGTAGCCCAGGCTGGCTTCAAGTTCACAATGTACCTGTCTAAGCTTCCCTGGTGCTAGGATTACTAATGTGCAGTACACCTAGGTGGATATCATCTTGCACAGTGGCTCTGAAGAGCCCTTATGGACTTAATAAACAGTTGGACCGAGAAGCCCATATGGCAAGGAGCTGGCGTTAGCCTCAAGCTACAGCCAGCAGAAAATAGAAACTCCTAGTCCTACAGCCAAAAGGGCTGGAATGCAACAAATAAGCAAGCAAGGGGGCCCCCAGTTGAGAGCTCAAACTAAACCATGCCTGTCTAGACTCCTAACCTGTTGCAAGGAAACAAATGTGTAATGTGTTGTCACTAACTGTGTGCGAACTTGTTATGCAGCAAAGGAGAATAGAACAATGGTTACCAGAGTCTAGAAGGAATGTGATGGTGAGAGAAGGGAAAGAATGGTTACTAGGTACAAAGATGCAGTTGGGAAGGAAGAATAACATGATTCTTATATCCCATAGAGCATTAGAACATTAGAACATGATTCTTATATTGCATACACCATGTAACAGCATGACATGATTCTAATATCCCATAGAACATTACAGATAATAATAGTTCACTATGCTTGACAACAATTAATAATTCAAAATAATGAGTAAAGAAGATTTTGAATGTTCCCAACACAAAGAAATTATCGATGTCTGTGCAAGCTACCCTGATCTAATCATTAAACATGGTTTGAGATGTCCTATTGTTCCCCACAAAAATGTATAAATACCATGCATCAAAATACATTAAAGTGGGAGTTAGTTAATGAGCTTTTTTTCTGCTACAGAGAAGAGAGGAGGACATTTGATATGCTCCACTGAAAGTTCAGAACGCTAAAGGTGGTACAGGTAGAAAGTCCTACTAACAGATGAGATAATGTTAATGCATGGTTATGACCATCATTCCTGGCACTCTGGACTGCAGACATCTTATGGGGGGGGAGCAGTCACATGCCTTGTGCATGGAAGGATGTTCAACAGTATACCTGGTCTCCACTCCATAAATGTCAGTGTACCCACCTCAAAATTGGAACTTACAAAAATGCCCCAATACATCAGCAAAGTCCTCAGGGTAGGAGTAGCAGGAGGCCTGAAAAGCCCTTAGGAAGGATCAACCAGCCAACATCTACCGAGTTCATGTTTGGCTTTTCTACTTTTACCTCTTATTTAAAGAATATTTTCACATAGCCAAACTCTAATTCTTTAAAAAACTGAAAGAATACTCTGAGAAATGTCTGGAAATAGTCACTTAGACTATATGGATATAGAGATGCCATCAATGATGTCACACTGATTTTTCTTGTATGTGTGACAATCTCTAACAACTCAGGCTGACCTCAGACTCACAGTCATCCTGCCTGCCTCAGCTTCCAGAGTGCTGGGATGTCAAGCATGCGTTTACCACACATTGACTCATTTCTAAATATTCACATATCATTTCTTCTAGCAGAAGCTCATGTCCACATTTGGCTTCTTTGAGCTTCTTTACATCCTGCCCATTGCTGAGAGGCTACCTTCCTGTAAACATCCTCAGAGACCCACCCAAGATAATTAAAAAGATCAAGTTGACAACAAAACCTAACCATCACACCTTCCCTGCCAGAACTGCACCTGACACCCTCCTGTAGCTTCCCCTCCATCTTACCTCCTTGCCCTGCTCCTCCCTGTAGATACAGAGATGCCTAATGGTAAGCTTCTGCCATAAGACTAGGCTGTGGTGAAAGAGAATCTTTTACAATTGGAGAAAGCCAACAAATGTTTGTATCTATAACTCATTACTAACGCTACTGGATTTCAATTGAAAACTAATTCATGCTCTTAGATGGAAGCACAAAATATATTGAAGAACCTGGCTGTCTAGTTCATATGAGAACTCTACAGCAGGAAAATGTGGAGAATTCAATAACCTAACCTTTTACTTATTCAAATGTCTCTGGTTGGTGGGTACAGCTAGTCTGTGAGAGTAATTCGCACTCCTGACCCTTTCTGGGGAGGGAATGAAAGAGGAAGTAAACACTTAGATACCGATGCACAAAGTACCACCATCACAGAGGGAAACAGTCATGGAATGAACAGTGTTCCCCAAAGTCCTTTCTACTTAAACTTTACAGTGGACCCTTATTTAGAGATAGAACACGTATGGATGTATCTGGTTAAAATAAAATCATACTTCGTTAGGGTGACTCTCTATCCAATGACTTTTGTCTTTATAAGAGAAGGAGGGAACACATGAACATAACTCAGAGAATTAGATATTACCTTATATTACCTTATAAGGCCAAAATGTGATTAAGGTTGTTTTGAGGAGTCCTAAGTGTAATCACATATGTCTTACAGGGCAGACCCACAAAGGAGGCTGCAGGACCATGGAGCAGAGGTTAGAGTGGTGCAGTCACAAGTCTAGGAATATCACCAGCCACAAGAAACAGTCAAGTCCTCAGAAGGGCACAGCCCTGCCACTACTAAACCACTCGGCTGGCAATTTGTTAAGCTATAAATTCATCATAGTGAATCTTTGGCCTCCTAGTCCCCTGAGTCCTTTCTTGGCCTCCATGTGTACTGACAGTCATGAAAGTAATTATGAAATGTCCCTCTTATGTTGTAAGCACTGATAAGCCACAGGTTCCTGTGGGGACAGCATGTGAATGCCAAAGTTCTCCTCTAAGCCCTCTGAGCATAATCCTGACAACAGTTATGTTCTGAGAGCTCTTCAAGTGTGCTGTATACTCTAATTCAGTCCTCCAACAGCACCGCTACAGCCTGTTCCTCAGGGGTGGGGTGCAGTGCAGGGAGCTCCTAACAGCCAGGAGAAAAGGTATTAGAATACTACTCTCAGGACTGACTCAGAGCTCTGTTTTCCCCAAACCATTGTATAGCATCTGGAATAAAAAAAAACTTCCACCAGGGCTGGGGAGAGATCTCAGTTAATAAAGTGCTTGTCACGAAGGCATGAGGACCTGAGCTCAGATCCCAAAGCCCAAGTAAAATGCTCAGCGTGATAGCGCATGCCTCTAATCCCCCGTGCTTGGGAGGCAGAGACAGGAGGATCCCTGAAGCTCACTGTCTAGCTAGATGCAATGAATCAGGGAGCTCTAGGATCAGTGAGAGACCTTGTCTCAAAAAAAAATAGAGCCACATCAACCTTCAAATGCACACATTCCAGCACACACATGTGCCTACATAAACAAACATGCATACACATGCTTATACAGCACTCCTACATATATGTGTACTAAAGATCTTTCACCAATCTCGTCTGTTGAAATTCCTTGAGATATAAACCAATTCAGAATTTGTCCAATGAAAATATGGCCCGGAGGGCTTGATGAATGTTGCAGACATATTTTCCCATCATAAGGAATTTAGAGATAAAATTCACCAGCCCAGGAAATACCACACAGCATCCAAAAAGTCCCGTGCTAAGCCAATAGAAGGTTTAGCCAATGTAGATAAACATTTTAAAAAATCCCCTTTTCAATCAAGCATATTTCCTCTGTAATTTTTCATTGTCAATTTGATCATCTGGATGCACCACAGTGGTCCCCTGATGCCTCCAGCAACACAAGTCAACAAGTATACATATTGCCCAGGAAGGAAGGATACTTCTGGTCATGTGTCAGACTTGGTCAAGATAGACTTATGGCCAGAATTGTATCTCTTCTTGAGAATTCCTCTGGATAAAAATGTTACAATTTGAAGTGTTGTATCAGTATTATAGAAGGTCCATCTAAACTATCAAAAGATGATAACTTTTCATGGCCATTACCTAGTGCTTTAGAATCCTTAAGCATTGAGCCAGTAAGGTGTCAATTACAGCTGCTTTGTACACTGTGTTGAGACATTTCTCTTCCTGTGCTCCCTGAGAGATAAATCCCCACCCATCACTGATCTACTAACCTCTAAAATTGGGATCTGGCAGGATTCCTGGGGTCTACAGAACTGGAGATAAAATCCAAAGATGTCTGTGATTCCTGCCTAGTACACAAAGCCTCATGGTGGGTGGGTGAGAGGTTGGCAGTACTAGGAATCTGACCAGCAGGCTAGGGCAGGAGCTTGAGGGGGGGAAGGCTTGGGGCAAAGCCAGAGAAGCCTGAAGGTGTGCTCCGCTGCACACCAGCTGTGTTACCTTCCCCTACACACACCATGGCTTCTAGCTTTTGTTAGGAAAAAGAGTGAGGCTCAGCAATGGTGGCAAAAATGGTAGAGTACTGGCACAAAATCAAAGATGTACAACAATGGAACACAATACAGAACCACACAGTTCTTGATATCTAATTTTTGACAAAGGTGTCAAAAATATACACTAAAAAGATAGCTTTGTCAATAAACAGTGCTGGAAAACTGGATAAACTCTGCAGAAGAATGAAATTAGATCCATATTGCTCACCCTGCACAAAAACTCCAACTAGTTCCAGCACTTGAATTTAAAACCTGGGATGCTAAAATTGTTAAAGAATATCAGAGGCTATAGGTATAATCAAAAACCTCCTGAATAGCCCCACAATCACACAAGAAATAGCTCCAAGAATTGATAAACTGGATTACATGAACTTAAAATGCTTCTATAGAGCAAAAGAAGCTACCAGCAAAGTGAACAGACAGTTTGAAGCATGAAATAAATCTTCACCATCTAAATTCAAACAAAGAGTTAATATCTAGAGTATATGAAGAGCTACAAATATTAAATACCAAAAAAATTCATTTTTTGAGAAGTCTCTACACTTATTTCTATAGTGGCTACACTAATTCCTACTCCACCAATAGTAAGAACTCTGCTTCTACATCCTCGCCAGCATTTGTTGTCATCTGTTTTTTTGACAATAGCTTTCTGACTGAGGTGAAATGGAATATATCATCAGCTATACTTCAGACAATTGGTTAATATCTAGAATATATAAAGAATTGTTAAAAATAAACACCAAAACAAAACCCTGCCAATGAATAAAAGACCCAGTAAACTGAATAGAAAGTTCTTGAAAGGAAAAAAAACCACAAGTGGCCAATAATATTTTAGAGCATATTCAATATCCTTAGTCCTCAGAGTAATGCAAATTAAAATTACTTTGAGATTCAATCTCACCCTAGTCATAATGACTATCATGAAGAAAACAAATGCTGGTGAGGCTGTGGGGGAAAGGAATCTGTATTGGCCATTAGTGGGAGTGTAAAATGATATAGCCATTGTGAAAATCAGTGTAGAAGTTTCTCAAAAAATGAACAACCATATGAGCCAGTATACCACTCATGAGTATATGAACAAAAAACTTTATATCCTACCACAGAGAAACTTGAACATCTATGTTTATTGCTGCTCTAGTCACAGATGCAAAGAAATGAAATTAACCTAGATGCCCACCAGGTGAATGGATAATGAAAATGTGGTACATAGGCATAATAAAATTTTATTCAGCCATAAAGAAAAATAAAATTTATAGAAAAATGGCTGGAACACCTGCTGTTGTCTGGCTAAATGCATATATTATGCCAACCAAACTGCCTTACAAGCACCTTCTTTGTTTAAATATGCATAACCAAATAATAATGCTACTCTCATTCTTGGCTTGAGAAACTTCTCTTCTTCAGATGGTGGTGACCACTGGGATAATGCAAAAGACACCATAGTGCTGAGAAAAGAAATGAAAGTTCAGCACTGGAACATCTCTGTCACACTTCCCGAATCTCAGGGTCTCTCATGGAAAAGGTGAGGGAAAGATTGTAAGAGCCAAAGGAAGGGTAGGCCTGCTTACAAAGCAAACTTCCAGACACAAAACAGCCTTGATATTCATGGTCTTGCCTGATAATACCTACACATAATGAGAAGAAAAGATGATGACATTGAAATAGAACAGAGACTAATTGAGAGGGGGAAGAAATATGAGGGAGGGTGGAAGGGGAAGAAATAATAATGGTTTATGGTCTTTAATTATGGAAGCTATCAATAAAAAGTTAAAAAAAGAAAAATGGCTAGAACTAAGAAGGTAAGCCAGGCTCAGAAAGACAACGGCCTCATGTTTTCTCTCATATATGAAGCCTAGCTTCTAGTTGTTATATATGTATGTTTATATGAGAGTGAGTGTGAGTTTAGGGTAAGAGGCTAGAACGGAGCTAATTTAAAAGGGGAAGAGGCTTGAAGGGAAGAGATGAGAAAGGCAACAGAAAGCACGTTATATGAAAGTGAAAGGGGGAAATACTAGAGGAAGAAGGGTACAGAAGAGACAGAGGGAACAGTGAAGCAAGAGCAGAGTAAACCAAACCCAAGTATGTATCAGAGGGTACAGGAGAAAAAAATCAAAACTAGAACAGTTTTTAAAGTGAATGACAATCAAGAGAATACCAAACTCCACAAAATCTTTAATATGACCAGGATTAACTCACACCTCTCAATTATAACTCTGAATATCGATGGACTCAACTCTCCAATCAAAATAAACAGGTTAACAAGCTGAATCAGAAAACAGAATCTGTCCATTTGCTGTCTACAAGAAACACACCTTAACATTAAAGACAGATACAGCCTCAGGGTTAAAGGATAGAAAAAGACATTCCAAGCAAATGGAACTAGGAAATAAGCAGGCAGGCTATACTAATATGTGAAAAAAATGAACTTTAAACCAAAGGTAATCAAAAGAGATAAAGAAAGCCACGTTATACTCATCAAAGAATCAGTTGAACAAGAGGATATTACAGTCATAAACATATATGCACCAAACACAGGTTACACTGAATTTTTAGAACAAAATCTACTAGACATTAAGTCAGTCACAAATCCCAACACAATAATAGTGGGTGACTTTAAAACTTCACTATCATGAATAGGTAGAGCATCTAAATAGAAAATAGAAAAACAATGGAGCTAAATGACACTATAGATCCAATGGACTTAACAGGCATCTATTCAGAATATCTCTTGCAAACTCTACAGAATACACATTCTTCTCAGCAGCTTATGGAATCTTCTCTAAAATAAGACACAATATAAGTTTCCACAAATTTAGAAAAACTGACATAACTGCCTGTATGATATCTGACTACAATGCAATAAAGCTAAAAATCAAGAGAAACAGCAGAAAATACACAAACTCCTTCAGATTGAGCAAGACACTATTGAACAATAAATGAATAATTTAAGAAATCAAGAAAGAAATTAAAATCCTCCTAGAACTGAACAAAAATGAAAACACAACTTAAGTAAGTCCCATGGAGAGCAGAGACCCAAGAAGCTCCTTCGGAGATCAATAAGATTGTCTGGCTCAATTAAGAATGGGTGGGACACCTGAAGTTCCCCTCCCGCCACCACAGGCGAGTTGATCCTCACTTTTAGGCAAGCTTATGGGGCACCACATTGGCACACACCACACACCATAAGCAATAATACTAGCTTCTTTCATCAGTGAACTTGCATAAATTTGAGAATAATATATTCAAGTGGAATAGAAATATGAGTTTATATTATACTTAAAGTAGAAGACAGTTGCTTTTATTAAGCCAGTCATACTAAATTAGTTTTATTTGCCAACGACTTACCTAAATTATTAGAGCTTGAATTCTTAAGATATTGTTTTAGTTTCTATAAGGATACTTTTTAAAAACACATTAAAAGTATTAAAAAGTTCATTTCCTCGGCTTCTGGGAATTTTAGAAATATTCAGTTTATTTCTTACTAACTCTAAGCCAGTCAAAATAGAGTTGCTTTAAGATATTTTATAATCTAATTTACTATAACCATCTAATGGTGGAAATATATATATTTGATTATATATACATATATATTCAAAATGAGAGGTAAAAGACTTCCCTGAATAGCAGACATTATTAAGGGAAGAGAGGGGAGGGAAGGCAGGATGAGCCTTGATGAGCCTGTGGTGGTTCAGGAGCACCGAGCTGCAGAGTACTGGTTCTCATGGGGTCTATGGGTCTTCACCTATGCTGCTGATGACCCAGGCTCAAAGTCTAGGGTTGGGCCCCTGGGTCACCAACCAGAAGCAGAGCACTAGGGAGAGAGACACCTGGGAGGAGAAAGCAGGGCTTGAGAGGAAAATCTGGTCCTGCGCAAGTTATAGCACCAAGCCTGAGAAAGACAAAGTGCTCTGTTAGGGGACAATTTTATCCAGTTTCTGCAATAAGAAAGGATCATCCGTGAGAAGTGTACAAAGCAAAGGACAAGATCAGCAGGGAAGGCTGAGGGAGGTGCAGAAGGGTAACCCAGTCTCGTCTCACTGAGACACTGGGAAAGGCTGCAGGTTGTTTTGTTATAGGGGAAAAAGAGTGTTCTTTGTGGGTACTTTTCTTGGGACATTATCCAGGAGAACTGGGTTTAGATAAAGCCCAACATGGTCCTTATAGTCCAAGCAAATGAAGGCATGTTAAAAGCAGAAATTATTTTCTTACCAAATCAACACAATGTATTTTTTCCATCAGGTTTTGATCCATCAGGTATCGGTGATCCTATAAATTCCTGTGATTAACCTTTCTTATTTAAGAATAGGAATAGCCTCTTCAAAAAGTACTCATTAATTCTCTGTTGAAAATGTTTTTTATTTATAGAGAAAGCTGCAATCTCAGGTAAAAGGATCCTCATTGTGGCTAAAGCCCTTGGTTTCCTGCTGAGCAGATGTGGGGCAGCTCTTTTCCTGGATAATAACATCACCAAAGAGAGATTCTCATCAATTAGCTAAACTCCAACACTATTCAGTGATTTCAAAGAAAAACCACATCTCAGGGTATTTAAGTTTCTGGATATAGTTTAACTTTTCAGAACAAAATCAACTACATAAGTAGGAAGATCATTCTTCATCCGTGTAACTCTCCCACTGAAAACTTTACATTATTATTTTTCCTTAAGAGTTTTCTTAAACAGATTAAATTATAGAAATTCTTGTTTTTTGGCAGCTAAATGTTTTCAGGGAAAGCTGCCAAATGTTTTTACATAGGGGAGCTTGTAGCTTAAGGCACAGAGGGTGAGATCTGAGAAAAGAATTCTATGGTGGCGAATTCAGCTCTAGGTGGAGGAAGGGAAAGTCACTTGTGTGCCACTGATGCCCCGAATTAGCCCCTAGGCTGATTGTCATCCACTGACAGAACAAACTCCTGAAGTACAAGTCCTGAACAGGTGAGGGCAGTAGTTAGGGTTCCAGGTGGATGGGCATGGTAGGCAGAGTGGGAGTCCAAAGCCAGGATGGGAAAGCCTGGTTCCAGGGTAAATCAAACCAATGCCATCGAATATACTCCATCTCTTCAGTGCAACCCTGGGCACAGCATTGTTGTTTGCATTTTACAAACAGAAAGGCAGAGCCAAGGAACACTGAGGACCCGTGGCCCTCGGTAATGTATGGTTGTGTAAATCCAGGCTTAGAAGAATGCAAGAAGCCATGTACAGTGGTGCACACAGGCAATTTCAGCATTTGGGAGGCCCAAGGGGCCCAGAGAAGAGAACTGTTGAGAAGGTATTTTGATGGTGTCATATTATGGTTTGGATGTGAAAAGTCCCCTACAGGATGTGTTGGGTGATGTTTCAGGAAGCCTGAAGGAGTTGGAGGCCCTCTAGGTGGTGAAGCCTTACTAGAGAAAACAGTTTGTTGAGTGCAGACCTTAAAGGGAATAGATAGCCTGGCCTGCCTCCAGCCCCAATTTCACTTCTACTTCCTGATGTCTCATACAATATGACTTCATACTTCCACTGTCACAGCAATGAGCCCCTTTCATCCCCACCATGACAGACTGTGTTTCCTTAACCGAGATCCCAAATAAATCCTTCCCATCTTATGTCCTGTGATAGCAATGAAGAAGCATGAAGCTTCTGTGAAGAGAGGCAGGTAAGAGGCTGTGGACTGGGCAGCCTGAGTCCTTTAGGATACTGAGCCTAGCACCTGCTCTTGGATACCTGGAACCTGGTCCAGGAGCATTCAGGCAATCATCAATGGCTTACTATGTGAAACCTGACAGAAGAAGCTATTGGAATGAGGATTTAATTGGCTGCTTTAGGAGGAAAACTCATAGACCCCAGCATTTCAATGCTAATCATAGAAACAGAGTGGAATAACAGTTCCCAGAGGCTGGAAATGGTAGAGAGGGAAAGAACAGTTAATAGGCTCAAAATGCAACCGGATAACAGGAGTAGCTCCTACGATTCTAGAACACACTAGGCCACTACCATTGACAACACTGAACTGATTATTCCAAAGTCATTAGTCGAGAGGATTTTGGGTGATTCCAGCACAAAGAAGTGACCAATGCCTGAAGTGATGGATACGCCAATAACTTTCATCTCGTACACGTTAAAATGTTACACTTTGCACATAAGTATGTGCATTTATGGTGTTGACTTAAAATCTAAATATACATATGTATCTAAATACACTAAATATATATAAGCCCCTAACCAAACAATCATTTTCCAAGTCAGCCCTTTCTATATATGCTCCTGGCTGTGTTCCAGTACCTGCCACGAGGGTTCTGGACTCATACTGCAGAGTCTGACCCTGAACAAGTTGCAAGCTGAGCTGCCCAATCTGGACTGACCCTCGGCAGCACACTTGGAAAGACTACACTACTGATCCTGACATTTAGCATCTTAAATATGTGAGAAAGGAGATAGGACTTAGATGTTAACAAAACTAAAGAGAATTGGGGCTGGAGAGATGGCTCAACAGTTAAGGCACTTGCCTCCAGTGCCTAAGGCCCTGGGTTCAATTCCCCAGGACCCACATAAGCCAGACCCACAAGGTGGTGGCCCTGGTGCTTGCTCTCTCTCTCTCTCTCTCTCTCTCTCTCTCTCTCTCTCTCTCTCTCTCTCTCTCTCTCTCTGCTTGAAAATGAATAAATAAAATAGTTTTTTAAAAAAACGAAAGAGAATTGTTTTGCCTATTCTCACTTCTTTATGCTCTTTTCTCATTCCCACCCTCAAATTTGATACACTGCCAGCTATGATGTAAGAGCTGAGTTGAGCTAACAGTCTATAAGTAACACAACCAGCATTTATTAGGAGGTCACATTGTAAAATATTCTCCACTGAATCCCACTGATCTTCTCAACTTCCCCTATCTTTGTGTGAAGCTAGTGAGCTAAACAGACCTTGATATAAAGTACCCAGACTCTGTTCCCAGAAGATGAGCTGATATGGTCAGGAAACGTGAAGGAATCAAACACTGGGACTTTGAGCTTGCCCACAGTGCTGCTAAGTGCCGCTCCCATGCCAACGTTCCCAAAGCTCCTCCAGAGAAGGAGCCCCGTGGAAGGGCTGAGCTAGCCCATTTCTAGGGATCTCCAATACAGTCAGGGGCAAAGGCAGAGTATCCTGATAAAAATATTGTTTATAAAATATAGAACTACTATACACTCGAACTATCTAAATCCTGAGCATTTAGCCAAAAGAATCAAAAAAAAAATCTTACTATAGCAATACCTGCACATCCATGTTTAATGTAGCACTATTCACATTAGTTGAGTCATAGAATCAGCCCAGGTGCCCATCAGCAGATGAATGGATAAAGAAAATGTAGCAATACACACAATAGACTTTTAATCAGCCTTAAAGGAGGATATAATTATTTAACATACTAGAAAATGGATGCCCCAAGCGATCCTATTAAGTGAAATAAATAGACTCAGAAAGCAATATTGCATGCTTTCTCTTCTATGTAGACTTTAGGGGGAAAGAAACATTTAAAGACATGGAAGCAGAACGGGGACTATCGGGGAGATTAACTGGCCTAGTAAGAGTGGAAGAGAGATAAGTCAGGATAATTGGGGATGACATTCTATGCATATATGAAAAGTTATAATGAAACCTGCCCTTTTGTATAATTAGTATATACTTATAAAATCTTTTATATTTCCTTTTGTTATGACTTAACCATGAAGTTCATTTGATCCTCTGGGGAGTAATTCTATTTATTCAATGGCTTTGGGTCTTTTCATGAGATATGAAGAGAACTTTACAGTGCCAAAATAATCTTAGTGAGCATTTAGAATACTTCCCAGGGTGCCAGCCCTAAGACTATGCATTCTCTCTCTCTCTCTCTCTCTCTCTCTCTCTCTCTCTCTCTCTCTCTCTCTCTCTCTCTCTCTCTCTCTTTCCTTTTCCCTTCAAGAAGCCTGTCATGGTTTGATCCAGGTGTCCCCCACAAACAAATGAATGTTCTGGGTAATCGACCCTCAGCTGATGGCAGTTTGGGTTTTATAACCTCAATGGAGCTGTGTTGTTGGGGGTGAGTTTATAGGGATTATAAACCAGCTTCCCCTTGCCAGTATTTGGCACACCTTCCTGCCGCTGTTTCCAGTGATGTGGCGGAGGTGATGTCCATCCCTCTGCTCATGCCATCATTTTCCCTGCCAGGATGGAGTCTCCCTCGAGTCCATAAGCCAAATAAACCCATTCCTCCACAAGCTGCTCTTGTTTGGGTTCTTTCTGTGCAGCAACTAGAAAGCTGACCACAACAAAGCCTCATTGAAGAAGGGTCCTGCTCTACATCTACAGGGAAGGAATGCTGCATAGGAGGAATCTAGACAGGGGTATTTAACGGGTTTCCCTCACTTGATGACATCAGATGACACCCATTTGTCCAATCATGTTTCATATTTCAGAAAACCTAAGCATGAAAGTAGACATTTTTCCCTGAGTCATTTCTGAGTTTGAAGAAATGACATATAAATCTTTGATTACAAAGTTGGTCAGGCTTTGCCCCTGCTAGTTTGTGGTTAATGCAGAAGTGTTGGCTCTGACCTTTATGATGTGTGAGCAAGCGTGCCCTCTCTCCCTCTCCTACATGACCATGCTGCACAATATGCTGCACAACAGTTCTCTTGAGTGTCTCCTCGTGGCTACCTTCTCCTTGGCCCCCGAGCCTCTTGTAAGCACCAGTTTTTGTCTGTTTTCTCTCCCCTCTCTTCCTTTCTCCCTTGTCTCGCATTTATGCACTTTCTTCTACTTTCTCACGTTCCTCCTTTCTCTAGTTCCCTTTCTTTCCCCTCTCTCTCTTTCTGTCTCTCTCCACTCTCTCTCTTCTAATTTATATGATCCTTTTCTTTGATTCTGTTGAAGGTCTTTACAAAAGACTCAAAAATGGCAATTATCAAATCTTGAGTTCTGAAGAATTTAATTTTCTTTCATTTCTAAAATTTTCTTGAAAGAGCAATAGCCAAATTAATGAATCATTTGAAAGAAACAATGTGTCATTTTTGGTCAAGGCTTCCATAGTTTCCTGTTTGATTAAACAGTGTACGGTTAAGGACAGCACAGGAAAATGTTTTGTTAGTAATCGAGAGAGTCAGCATTAAAGAGTTGAATTGATCCCAAGGAAATTCAACTTTATTTTTTCTGCTTCTTCCCCCACCTCCATGAAGAGTTTATTCATTATAGAATGTTTTTGTAAAATGATCTTGTTGTTTTGAGCTTGAAATTATACTCAAATGTTCTTCTGGGACGTTTTCATTTTCCTTTAAAATAAAACATTTATTGCCTCTGTGTATCTAAATTAAATTAGGCAATGTGTCCAGGAAGGAGCAGGGGAGGCTGGACAGGACTTCTATAAGGTTTATTGGAAGTTGCAACATCTCTTTCTTTGGCCAGTGTTGTGGCCTTGAATAAGTCTGTGTTTAAAGCATATTTTAATGCCATCCACTGCCAGTTTTATGACCTCTGGCATGTACCTTGACTTTTTTATTGCAAGAATTTTTCCATTTGTGAATGGGGGTGTCAATATTTAATTCATAATCTTGTCATATAGGTCAAATGAGAAAACATATGATAAATGCATGACATCACAATGGGCAAATACTGCCAGAGAAGCATGATGCTATATCATTGTGTTGCTTACACCAAACCCCAGATGCAGGCCAGCTGTAGTCTTCTGGCTACACAAAGTGAGGACAGAAGGGCCAAGAGCATCCATTGGTCCCCTCTTTGGCTTGTGGGTGAAGAGCAGTGCTGCTTTCTTGATGCCTGGCACTGTCCACATGGTCCCTACTGTGGGAACCAGGACCACCTCTGGGACATACACAACATGGGGTGGATACGCAGAGGCATTGTGGTGCCCTTAGCCTGGGTTTGCTGATGAATGTGGTTGTTTTTTTTTTGTATCCTTGAGAAGCTGCACTATCAGGAATGTATGTGATTAAAGAAGGTCGTAAGATGTATATTTGTGAGCTCTGCTAACCTGTTACTAAATGCTGGCGAGTGGCAGTTTACAATTATCTTCCTCCTACTTTTCTTGGGACAATAGTTTTGGTTAAAGATTACAATCAATATTCATGAACAAGATTGCTAGAAACAGTAAAACAGAGCAACAATTTTGTATGCATGCTATACAGGCTATATTTTGTTTAAAAAGAAGGAGATGTCTCATTTAATGTACAGTATTTAACTGCTGCTTCTCAGCACTTTGATGAATTTTGAGTATCCCCAATAATCACTGTATTTAGCAAATAAAACACTCTATAATCAAACTGAGAGCAGCTCTACAATATGAGTATAAACATAATTATTTAGAAGGGAAATTGATGGGCAAAATATATCCATTTATCTAAACAACAGTAATCGCTTCCTCCCTAAGGCCTGTGACATTCCCAGACAAAGACTTTTGACTAGGTTTTTAGGACCAGGTATGAACTTCCTTCTGTGGAGTGGGCTTTAAATTTAATTAGAGAGTAGTTGGTTACCCCCATAATATTCATGCCACTATTGCTTCTCTCACACTCACCAAGGCTCAGGGAACAATGGTAAATACGTGACAAAGAATGGAAGAGCCAGCTTTCACTCCTGGTTTGAGAATCGGCTTTATTTTACAAATGGCAGAGAAACCAGAGGAGATCCAAGATCCATCAATATGACAACAAAAAGATAGCCCCCTGCCTACCACAAGACATGCCATTTCTACCACATCTGCCAGGGCCCAGGAGAAATTGTAGAGAAAATGGTGACACTAGTACTCCTCACACTGCTAGACTGACAACCAGCTCTAGGACAATGTGACAGACACTGTGGTCAATCAAAACCCATCAGAACAGATATCCAGAGGCTACAGAGAACTCAACACTATATCAGACTGCCAACAGGCCTGCAGGGAACATTGCAGAAGAGGAGTGGAAAGATGGTAAGAGTCACAGAGTTGGCAATATCCTAAGGCACGGTCACCCCCCCCTTCTCTACAGAGATAACTGAGGCCTTCATGACCCTACAGTGAATACCATAACCCTACTAAAGAGGGACCCCAGGGAAATGGGAGCAGGGGCAAGGGGGTAAAAGAGAATAAATAAAATAAAATTTAAAAAAGAAAATTCCAAAACATTTTTAAAAAACTGTTCCCTGGTTTTTTCTTTCCTGACCCTTATCCTAAAAGTAACAAAGAGAAAGAAAGAGAGAGAGAGAGAGAGAGAGAGAGAGAGAGAGAGAGAGAGAGAGAGAGAGACTAGATAAAAAGAATGTAAGAGCCAGAGGATGAGGAAGAGTGCATTTAAACATTGTGTTCTGAATATGAGGTAGCACTGCACTCATGACCTCAAAAGGCTATCATTACCTGCACAATGATTGGGCCCATCAACATATTATCATGGATTAAGGAAGCCAAATTAAAGGAAAAAAATAAAAATAGTAGATTAAGTGGTTGGAGTTTGGGTTCAGTGAAAGGAATGTAGGGGAGAGGGGAGAAAAGAGACTGCTGGGAGGGGATCCTGATCAAAATGCATTATGCAGAAATATAAAAATTATCAATAAAAAGTTTAAATAAGAAAGAGAGCAGTTTTGTCCTTAAATAAAATGACTGATTATTGTGGAACAGCAAAAAGAAAAGTAAAAAACAAAACCTCAAAGAAGCAGTCAAAAAGTTGTAGAAGGTTCTGGAAAAGAGTTTAATTTAAATTGCTCATAGCTGGCTAAAGTTTAACAGATGTAATTACTTATAGGATTGCACAAAAAGGCTTGTTTTTACATTTTTCTTGGGTTGTTGTTCTGCTTTCTCTAAGAATGCAAAAGTGTCTCCTTTACAGTCCATGCTATCTGACCAGAAAGTAAAATGCTATGCCATCATATCAGAACTTCCTGGGTTTTGAGCTAACTTTTTCAGGATTTTGGTTACTTGAGACAACCAAGCAGTCTCACTCTTACAGTGCTTTACAGTTAGGCTTCCTTCTAGATTTTCTTTTAAAACTTTTTTAGTGTCACAATAGCTTAACAGCAAGTCAAATACTTTTCTCAGTGACCCATAGTTGTATCTTAATCAATTGTTCAAATCTCCTGGCAACTTGGAATAGTTTGCTTTCCCAAATCAAACCTCAATTGATATCTTTTGCACCTAATTCTATATTAGAGATTTCCCCCAAGGCCACTGGAAAATCACAAAGGATTTATTCTTTCATTTTCTGGAAACAGAGGCACAGTGGTGGTTTTGGTGCTCTCTCTCTCTCTCTCTCTCTCTCTCTCTTTCTCTCTCTCTCTCTCTCTCTCTCTCCCTCCTTGAAAATGAATAAATAAAAAAATAAAATATTTTTTTAAAAAGAGTTTTGTATATGGACTTTATTATGTTGAGGTATAAGCCCTCCATGAGAATTCTCTGCAGTGTTTTGATCATGAAGTGATGTGCTTTGTCTAAGGCTTTCTCTGCATTGATTGAGATGACCATGTGGTTTTTGAGTTTGAATTTATTAATGTGGTGGATTATGTTAATTGATTTCTGTATGTTGAACCAACCCTGCATCCTGGGATGAAGCCAACCTGGTCAAGTTGGATAATACTTTTGATGTGTTGTTGGATTCAGTTTGCGGGGATTTTATTCAGAATTTTTGCATCTAAGTTCATCAGGGATATAGGTCTATAGTTTTCCTTTCTTACTATATCTTTGTCTGGTTTTGGTATCAGGGTAATGGTAGTTTCCTAAAGAGAGTTTGCAAGTATTCCCTATTCTCCAATTTCCCTAAAGAGCTCCAGAAAGAGTGGTTTCAGTTCTGTGATGAAGGTTTGGTAGAATTCAGCTGAGAATCCATCAGGTCCTGGACTTTTCCTTTAGGGGGGTTTTTTTATTACAATTTCAATCTTGGTGGGTGTGATAGGAATATTTAGGAGTTTTATCTGTTCTGGGCTTAGTTTTGGCTGGTGGTATGTGTCCAGGAATTCATACATTTCTTGCAGGTTCTCCAATTTGGGGGAGTTGAGGGTTGGAATTATGTCCTGATAATTCTTCCAATTTCATTGGTGTCTATTGTGATCTCTCCTTTTTCATTTCTCATTTTGTTGATTTGGAACTTCTCTTTTTTCCATTTGGTTAGATTGGCCAGGGGGTTGTCAATCTTGTTTATTTTTTTAAAGAACCACCTCTTTGTTTCATCAATTTTTAAATTGTTTTATTAGTTTCCAATTCATTGATTTCCTCTCTGATTTTAATTATCTCTTTTTGTCTTGAGCTCCTAGGGTTGTATTTTTCTAATTTTTCCAATGCCTTTAGGTGGGCAATTTGGTTATTAATTTGAGATGTCTCTGTTTTGTTATGAAGGCACTTATTGCTATAAAATTTCCCCCTCAGGACTGCCTTCATTGTGTCCCATAAGTTTTGGAACATTGTATTTTTGTTATCAGTTAGATCAAGAAAGTTTTCTAATTCTTTTTAATTTCTTGAATTACCCATTCATTGATTAGTAGCATATTATTCAGTCTCCAATAGTTGGTGTATTTTCTGTTTTTTCTCCCATTGTTTATTTCCAGCTTTAGCGCATTGTGATCAAAAATGATCCAGGGGTTACATCAATTTTCTTGAATTTATTGAGGCTTGTTTTATGGCCTAATATGTGTTCTATTTTGGAGAAGGTTCCATGAGCTGTTGAAAAGAATGTATATTCAGTAGAGTTGAGATGGAATGTTCTGTAGATGTCTGTTAGGTCTTGTTCTATGGTGTTGTTGAGCTCTACTATTTCCCTGCTGATCCTCTGTTTGGATGATCTGTCTAGAGATGATAGGTGTATTAAAGTCTCCAACTACGATGGAGTTGGAGTTTATTTTTATTTTATTTTCAAATAAGTTTTGCTTTATGAACTGTGGTGCACCTATATTTGGTGTATATATATTTATGATAGTGATATCCTCATGTCGAATTGTTCCCTTGATGAGTAAGAAGTATCCTTTCTTGTCCTTTTGGATTTCTTTTGGTTTAAAATCTATTTTGTTGGATATTAATGTAGCCACACCTGTTTGTTTTTTTTGTTTTCATTTGCTTGAAAGATCAGTTTCCATGCTTTCACTCTCAGGAGGTTCTGTCTTTAGTGGTTAGATGAATTTCTTGAAGGGTCCATTTTTCTGATCCAGCCTGATAGCTTGTATCTTTTTATGGGAGAATTAAGAAGACCATTAATATTCAAAGTATAATTGTGCGGCTTGACTTAATCCTTGTCATGGTGAAGTGTTTATGGGATTTGATACCTCTCATGTTGTTTTGATCTTCAACACTTTGTTATTGTGGCTGACCTCTAGAAGGCTCTTGAGGCAAGTTGTTCAACTCTTCTATGAGTTATATTTCATTGAGTATTCTCTGTAGATTTGGTTTTGTGTTCATATATTTGTAGAGCTGGCTTTTATCATGAAATGTTTTCCTTTCTCCATCTATTATGAAGGATACTTTCACTGGGTACATTAGTTTGAATTGAAAGCCATAGTGGTTTAGGCTTTGAAGTACTCCATTCCAAGCCCTTCTTGCTTTCTTGGTTTCCATGGAGAAATATGATGTTATTCTGATGGCTATTCCTTTATATGTTTTTCTCTTGCTGCTTTTAGAATCCTCTCTTTGCTTTCAGTATTTAGGGTTTTGATGTAGTCAGCTTTCTAGTTGCTGCATGGAAAGAACCTAAGGAAAAGCGGCTTGTGAAGGAATGGGTTTATTTTACTTACAGGCTCAATGGGAGACTTCATCATGGCAGAGAAAGCAATGGCATGAGAAAAGGGGTAGACATCACCTCCACCACAGCACTACAAACAGTGGCAGAAAGATATGCCAAACACTGGCAAGGAGAAGCTGGTTTAGAACCCCCATAAGCCCACCCGCAACAACACAGCTCCAGCGAGGGTCTAATACCCAAACTGCCATCAGCTGAGGATCTATCATTCAGAACACATTTGTTTGTGGGGGACACCTAGATCAAACCATGACAGGTTTTTACTATTATGTGTCTTTGAGAGTTTATTCTTTGGTTCTATCTGTTTGATGTTCTGTGCACTTCCTGGACCTGAATGGGACTCTCTTTTGCAAGAATGGAGGGATTTTCTTTAATGGTTTTCTTGACTATTATTTTATTGCCTTTGGCCTGAATTTCTTCCCCCTATAATAGCCCCATGATCTGGAGGTTTGGTCACTAAAGGGTGTCCCATAGCTCCCTCATATTTTGTTCGCATGCTATTTTGAACTTATTCAAGTTTTTGTTATCCTGATCTCTTTCTTCTGCTATGTCTTCCATATCTGAGGCTCTATCTTCCAGGTTATAAGCTCTGGTAGTGAGGGATTCTAAAGATGTTTTAAATATCTCCACTTGATTTTGGTTTTCCAATAGAGATTTTTGCATTGTCTCCATCTCTTAGTTGAGTTTGCATTTTCATTTCAAAGGTTGTCTTACTTAAAGCTTCCTGGTAATCA
The DNA here is from genome assembly GCA_004024765.1 of Zapus hudsonius. Taxonomy (NCBI): domain Eukaryota; kingdom Metazoa; phylum Chordata; class Mammalia; order Rodentia; family Dipodidae; genus Zapus; species Zapus hudsonius. Next base: position 11,762 of record PVHP010006964.1, on the reverse strand, counting down.
TTCTTGTAAATAATTATGTCTTCATTTTGTTTAGCCAGCTGACTCTTGACATCCTCTGATTGCTAGTTTTCCTTTTGCTCATTTACTGTTCTACCAAAATTTGTCTGTTTTTCCTCAATTTTGTTAAGCCTGACAGCGAAGCTTATGAGCTGATTCTGTACATTTCCACTTACATTATCAATTTTTGCTTTCATTTCCATTAATAATCTGGATATAGACTACATGTAGAGATGTCCTGCACATGTTGTCATCTCCTCCTGGGCTTGCATCTGTGCTCTTTCTTTGATATTTTCACTGGGGACTTCCAAAGTGATGCTAGGCAAACTTGGTGTGGGGCACTCCAACTGTATTTTCTTTTTGCATTGTGACCTGCCCATGTTCAGCTGAGAGTTTGATTTTCCATGGGACCTCATCAGGGGTGAGGCCCATGCAGAGTTTGCATAAGGACTGGTGAGATTTTGGTAGGTGCTCAGTTCCTGTGGTGCCAGGCATGGTGGGAGGTGCTCAAATCTTCAGCAGCAGGAGCAGGGTGGGGGCTGGGCACACCAGAAGTTGGGATTGGTTGGCGGGGTCATGTGGCTCACAGGTCAGTGAGTGGGGAGCCAAGGTACAGCTCCCTACCCTGACCTCGCCTGGTTTCAAGGGGTGGATGGGCAGGGTCTCCCAGAGCAAGGGCCTGTGGGAGGCCAAGGTGCAGGTCCCCAACCTGTTCCCACCTGGGTCAGGGGGTTAATGGGCAGAGTCCTGGGTGTGCTGGTTGGTCAGAAGCAAGGCAGGAGTTTGCTTAACTGTTCTGGGACCCAGGTCTTTGGGCAGGATAATGTGGTGCACAGGCTGGTGGGGAGCCAAGGACCAGCTTCTTCACCTGGCCTTGCCTGGGGTCAGGGCGGACACCTTCTACCTCTTGACTTCCAGGTAGGAGCCGCCACCTTCTACCTCTTGGCTTCCAGGTAGGAGATAAGTTTCTTCTTGGATCAATGGCTGGCTCAGGGCTGGGAAGTACAAGATGATACGAGAATATACTGAGATTACAGAAAATTTTAAAAATGTCTTCAAGGAATAATGGGAATACATCCAAAGGACACAGCAAACTGATGGTATGGTGTCTCAAAGCCAAACCAGGAAATCTAAACATCACAATGATGCTAACAATTATAACTTGCTAAGTAAAATTAGAATCTGTGAAACCTCAAAAATGTGTATTTTCTTTTTTTCAAGGACACAGAAAGTGCCTCCTTAGTGTAGAATGGGAACTGCTAAATAGAGGAAGAATAATGGCATTGGAAGCCTCCTCTCAGTGGTGAATATTCTGCTGTGAGAAACATACATGTTGTGAATATGTGAATGAGCAAATGTAGAAATGAGACCTTAAATAGCTTCAACGTTATCTCCACAACACAAGAATAATGCAACACCACTTCAGGCATGTTCTGGTCAAAAGACTTCCAAGTTAAATGTGGATTACAAGGGAACTAACTCTAGGCCATCCCAAGGAAACAGGTCATCTGTGAAATTATTAACCTGTAACATTCCATGGGGTCAATGAAGACTGTCGGGAGATGTTAAAAAGATACACAGGCAGGTAAAATTTGCAACCCTAAATTCAAGCCTTTCTCCAGAAAGTGTTATTGTGAAAATTTGAGGAATTTGAATAGTCTTTGCAATATTCTTGAAATTTTTTCATAGGCTGGACATTATTTGTCAACGAAAAGTATTAAAAGTCTTTTGTCCCTTCTTTTTTGTTTGTGAGTAATAATCATTTTCTTACATTTAAATGTGTAAAGTTATAGCACAAAAATGCGTGTGTGTCTATGATACGAGTGGAGAGATGATAGATAGATAGAAGATAGATAGATGACACACAGAAAATAGATGATAAATAGGCATACAGATATAGATATATAGATAGCTAGGAGAGATAAAGTCTAGATGGAGAAAGAGGTAGACAAGTAGATGACATACATAGATATAGATGGATAGTAGGTAAATTGTAGGTAGATAAATAGATGAAGATAGATAGCTACAAAGATAGACCTTAGCCATTGGTCAAATATTGAATAACAACACATCCATCACATGTGACTTCACGCTCAGCTATCTCTTGACTTTGTCACACAAATATGCTTCTTTTATACTTTAACATGAATTTAAACTTTCATCTTCAAAGAAAATTCCAAAACTGCAGTTGAACTACTGAGACTGCAAACGATGTATTAGATCCCTACATGACACCCTTTCAAAAAGTGTGACTGTCCTACTGGCCCTCTGTGGATTGGGGGGCATAGAGAAGAAAAACAGGGGTACCAACACAAGAATTGATCGTACAGGGTTTCTAATTATTAAAAATAAATTTTTAAAAAGTGTGACTGGGCTGGAAAAAAAAGCCTAAGGCAAGGGAAGGTAGAGCCTGGAAAATCCCAAAGCTTGCCATCCAGCTGAACCAGCCTTTCCAGCAGCAAAAAGACAGCAGCAAAAGTGACCCTATCTCAGAAACAAGGTAGAAGGACAAGACAAACAATCACAAGGTTGTTCTACAACCTTCCTACTCATGGCCATACATACATACATGCATATATACATATACTCACAGAAATAAAATAAAACACACAATATGTGACCAATCCCACACTAAGCGATGGTAGGAGACTATTGGCTTTAGCAGTAGACTTTAATTACAAAAAGAAAAATATGCCTTATAAAAGTCCTTAGTTCTTTGGGTCTTATCCTGAGTTGCAAGGGTCCAGCTGTCCCAGCTCCTTAATCCGTTCTGCTCCTGGGGTCCCAAGGCTGTTGCCAAGGCTCACTATCCTCAACATCCTACATGCTGCCCAAGCCTGTCCCACTGTACCTCTGGGGCAGGAGCAGCCTGACCCCTAAAGTGAGTGGCCGCCCCCTGTACTTAGTATGGGTCACCGGTGCTCTTCATGCCTCAGGACATTCCCTTCTATTCAGCAACTTTTCCAAGTCATCTCAGGAACATTGACACCTGAATAACTCCTCAGAGGATTTTAGCAAACACATTGATATAACTAATTTTATAACCAATTAAAGGAACAAAAGGCCTAAAGAATGTAACTCAACATGCTAAGTGAATTAACTTTACTGAAGGGACTTTCAATGTCTTCGTTTGTGCTCCTTCTGCGCCTGACCTCTAGGATTTACCCAAACTCCATAAGCTCTGGGAGCGCTTTGCTGTCTGGTGAATAAAATAATCACATTCTACAGGGGCTGTGAGTTGTCCTTCTGCAAGGCACGCATGCTGGATGACATCCTAGCAAGGTCTACACAAACAGAAGACCACCGCCCGTCTGTGACAGAAGCCCTGAACATCTGGGAGGCAGTTGGATACCTCTGACCTTAGACCAGTCAGGAACCAGTAGCATACCCACCTGCAGTGCAGCACTTCAGCCCCACCCATCAAGAAGATATTTGAGATAAATATTACTTACAATTAATGCTTTCTGGTTTTCCCCTAAACACCTTGTTTAAATTCTGCATACTGGTGTTCCCTGTGAAGGAACTGGGACCAGTAGCTTAAGTCAGAAGCAATGGCCCCTTGATTTTATGCCTGGATTTGTTTATTAGGTCCCCTTAGTTCAGACTTGAGGGTTTTGCAATCCCTTATTAACAGGTTTGAATGAAGTCTTTATATGTAATTCAATCATTTCAGCTTTGGGCTCTGTCCACAAGCCAGAGTATTTATTTTCAAAGTTTGGCCCAAGGTTAGCTCATTTTCATAGCTGTGATTGTGATTTTTTCCTGAGAGCCCTCCTCTGTGTAACTTATTATGCCTCTACAAAGAGGCAGAGCATATAACAGCATTAGGAGCAATTTCACACAGAGCACCTTAAAACAGGACCTGGGGCATGCATCTGACAGTGACTAAGGTCAGCAGGCCCCTCCCATGGTGTCCTGAAGCTTTCTGAGGTGGGGACTGGACTTAGATAGGTCTCCTGAGAACAAGCAAGCTCCAAAGAGCTTCGCAGCTTGGGAAAGAGTTGGCCTTGGGAAGCACTTGGGGAAGCTGGCTTCCTGGAGACCCATCCAGGTCCTCCTTGGATGCCAGGACCAATGGCCACAGCCCGGTGCCTGCTGCCCACTCTGACTTGGCCACATTCCTTCTCTCTTTCCTGCTTTGCTGGATTTTAGTCCAGTTGGACATTCACTGCCAATCTTGAAAAAAAATGCTCACTTTTAAAGTACATTTAGATATCACAAATCAGCTGTTGCGTAGACTTGAAGGCAGCTTCCGTCAGCATACCCAAGTCCCCTACACAAACAGAAGGATAACACAGTCTAAGAATGTATGCAGCCACCTCACGGGTCTTGACAGAGAGGCTGGGCTCAAAATGGGCAGATCTTCTCCCTGCCACATTACAGGAATGGAACAGGAAGGGTTCTTGTCCTTGCTTCCTCATTAGGAGCTTGACAGAGGTACCAGAAAACAGGAAGACAGCACTGAAGACTGGCCATCTAGGGCCTTCACCAGCATGGAATGATATCACAACACCACTCTAGCATAAAGGTACAAAACTGAAGAAAATTAAAAATGAAACCAGCAACTCATGAGGCACATGTTGTTTTAGTTACTTTCCTCATACTGAAAACTCCCACTTGTGTCTCCATGTTGGCACGTGGCACCCACTGGACACCCACAAGCATCGCAGACACCACACCTCTCTTCTCTAAAAAGTTCCCTGGAACTTATTTTCCTTGAAGACCAACAATATAAGGAACCAGAGTTGAGAGCACATGACCCCTGCTCTCTTCACATCTAACCTTGACTTTATGCCTGGATTGTGAATGAGCAGGCCTCTGAGGATAGCCTTCACTGGTCCATATTGCTTCTCCAAGCCCCACAGGTCATTCCCAGCTGTCTCCTGCCATCCACGCTTTGATGCACTCCCTCCCCATTGAACCTAAGCTCTTGGAGTAGTTGAGAACAGCTATGGACAGCTCTTCTCACTTCCTGCCCCTGTTCCTCCTGACCTTCCACTTGCCTGGTTTTGCTACTGTGTCCCCACTCTCACTACATCTTTATGTCCAGGAAAGAATGGTTTCATCCATCAGAAGGACCTATTCTTTCCCAGACTGACCCCACAAAGTTTGTACCTATATCAGCCTTCAGATTACCTCAAAGGATATGTCCTTAGCCTTATCCTCCAACCCCAATTCTATTTACAATGAGGAATTCATAACACTCTGTAACATTTATTCAAAGCACTTATCCAATCACAGTTAGAGATTTAATGTTGGGCTTTTCTATCACCTCCCCAAATAGCACAACCAGGTGGAGATGAAGTATTCAACACACCAGCCTATAGGAACATTATATATTGAAGCCTTAACAATCCTGCTGCAAATGTAACTCTCAGTGATTTGGAAGGTTAAAGGAAATTTTTTGTCAAGGGCCAAGGAAATTTTTTGTTCAGAGATTTAAGAGCAATGTTAAGTCCCATGTAACAGAAACAAGGATACAACAGGAATTTTCTTTGGTGTGACAAGAAGAGTCACTGAAAGCCACAATAGCAGACAATAGCAGACATGGTGAGGATAAGAACACACCTCTCTATGGTTGGTTTCCCAAACTCCTGCTGCCTTTATAGGGGACAGCTATTAGGGTAAAAGAGCTAAAGGCCTAAGTGGCAAAAAAAGCTGGTGTCAGACTCTATTGCTGCCTCCTTCGAACCTAGGAAGCTGTGGAATCGCAGTTCTGTGTCCATAAACTGTAGATAACAGATGAGAACAGGGCCCGTGTGTAAATCAGTGGCTCACTTAATATAAATGGTCTTTGCGAAAGCCCATGGCAAATTCTGTCTTCTCTCTTTGAACAGACTGGATTAATTAATTTAATAAATTGTAAAGAATTGGGTAAAAGAAAGCTTAGCTGTTTACCCTGAAGCAAACAAAAGAGTTCTGTGAAAGAAGGGACATGGTTTAAGATTTGGGATGCAGAATTTTTAACCACAATTCTTGCAGCACAATTTTTGGCATTGTGCTTCATTGCTGAGAAACAGAGATAGCCAGGCACGGTGACTCACACGTGTTGCTGCATCCTCTGCAGGTGGAAGGTTGAGATAGGAGGATTGACTTAAGTGTGAAACGACTTAAGTTTGAAACTAGCTATATAGTGAGTTTCAGGTGAACCTGTACTATAGAATGAGAGTCTTTGTTTCAAAGTCAACAGCTCCTGCTCCCTCAAGTGTCCAGCTTAGTTGTGCTTAGGCCACCCGCCTACCCCATTCCTAAGCAAGGCAGTTGAGCTCTACAGGTCTCAGGCAAGCAACATGCCATAGGCTCATGTCTGTACTATTCCCAGACCCCTTAGGAGATCCACTTGTCCACTCTGGCCCTGAGCAAGGCAGACTAAACACTTAGGTCCCTAAGGAGTAGCACTATAGGCTCACCTCCCCCCCCCACACACAAACAGACCACACACCCACAAAGTCTCAAGCAAGGCCAGAATCCAAGGCAAGACATCTCCACCAAGAATGCCTGGTCCCATAGTTGATGCCTCCAGTGAAAGCTACTTAGAGGAAATTAGGGAGGAGGGAAATGGGAATAACAACACAATATTTGCTCATACAATATATCTAATGTTGGACAATAAAGATTTTAAAATAAATAAATAAATAAATAAAAGTAAAAAAATAATTTAACTGTTATGATATTTTAATGAAATTTTTATTCACAACATTGAATAATTTTAATCACATCTGTGCTATGGTGTATCAACTTGATGAAAGCTAAATAAATGACATCTTCCCAAAAAAAGAATTTCAAAATGCAATTACAATAAGCATATTCACAACAAGCTTAATGAAAACATGTACAAATGGTTGAATTGCATGGAAGAGAATAAATAAACAAACAAAAAATGCAATAAATAGCAGAATGAATTGAAATAATTCAAAGAGGACATGACCAAACACACCTGAATGAATACCAAGAAGGAAAAGACAAGTAAGTAAATGCAACAAGGAAATCAAGCCAACAAATGAAAATGGAACACAATATTCTGTTTTTAAAAAACCCAGTGGAAATTAAAAATAATATAACTCAATTAAAAGGCTCCAAAAATGCCAGCTAGTTATCCCAGTGCCAGAAAACACTATGCAAGTTACTAGGGGATAAAAGTCACCAATAGTGTAGACCAGCAGTGGATCCTGCAAGCTACAAAATCAACAAGTCAGGCAAAATGTACCCACCAGGACAACCATGGCACATAAGTTATGGGGAGAGTCAATTGCTCATTGCTCATTGATTAGATATGAGGCCCACTCAGTGGGAGGGAATTTATGCCTGGTACCAAAACTTAAGTCTATCCATATGTCTTGGAGGGCCATAGAACCCAGAGGAAAGCTTCTAGTGTTCTCTGGCTAAATGGAGAGATTGTGCCCATCAAAATCTTCTAAATGTTTATATTTATCATCTTTAAATAATGCTGCCCTCACTCTTGGTTAGACAACCTGATTTTTGCAGGTGATGGTGATCCTGAGGAGACCCAAGACCCATCAGAATGACCGGGAAAAAGCCAGCTGCCCAGCACAAGAGAAATCATCTCTATCACACCTCCCCAACCTCAGGAAGCGTTACAGAGGAAGAAATATATTAAAGTGAGGGCTGCTCTCACTTCTAGCTTGAGAACTTTCTCTAAGGAGATGGTAGTAGACACTGAGGAGACTCAAAACTCATCCACACAGAAAATCAGAGGTTGCCAAGAGCTCAGCATAGACTTCTCACAAGCCTTTCAGGGCTCAGGGAACATGACAGAACAGAGGACAGAAAGAATGTGATAGTTACAAGATGGGTGGGTATACTGTGAGACATTGTCATTTTCATGAGAACTAACTGGCACAATCAGAACTCCACAATGACTAAAGGTGTCCCCACTGAAGAGGACCCCCAGGAAGATGTGGGCAGGAAGGGGACATAGAAGAATAACCTAATGGGAATACAACTAATTTGCGCTGTGTTGATATATTAATGTTCCCAATAAAATTTAAATAAGAAAAGAAAATAGAAAGAAGGGAAACTATGTGGTGAAACAAGGGAATCATCCAGAGGTGGACAGGCGGTGTGAAGGAGGCAGTAGGAGGGGGGATTGAAGGATGCATGATATATATGTATGAAAATATCATAATGAAACCTATCACTTTTCATGCTAACCTTAAAAAATGTTAAATAAATAAATGATTTTTAAATGTATTCCCCCCCAAGAAAAAAAACCTGGCTACCTCTTATGTAACTCATAACCCCCTGCCCCATGGACTGATCTAGTATGCCCACCAAGAAGGGCTCCCAGTGGGTTGGGGGCAGGGATGAGGGAAATGGGGTACCACCACAAGATTTGCTCATACAACATATCTAATTATTGACAATAAAGATGTTAAAATGCATTTTCTCCTTAAAAACCAAGCAGAGATAGTGAAAATGGTGAACTTTTCATTTCTAGAGCCAATTTAGAAAAAAAAAATCTAGAGCAGAAGTCCATTCTGCTTTCCCTGCATTGCTGCCCGTGTTGAATCACTACCCATAGCCTTCAGGCTAGCCCACTGTGTGGGAAAGGCTGAGCTTGCACTGCCCAGGCCCAAGCAGTCAAGGGAGCCCTTGGTAGTCAGGTCACTGAGCAGTCACAGAATGGAGAGGGAGGAGGAACCTGACTGCTTTGACACTTTGCCACCTGCCAGAATACAGTTAATGCTCCTTACAAGCAATGCTACTGACAACTCGTTACACAGACCATGACTCAAAAGCATGGGAAGATCATTTTTAAAAAATCATTTTCACGAACAGAAAGAAATCTTTTAAGGCAAATCCATTCCTCACTCCCAAAAGACAAAGAGGAAGAGGATGGTAAGGGGGAGGAAGGAGGAGAAAGAGGAGAAGAAGAAAAAGAAAATCAGCACCAGGACCTGGGGGGTGGTTTTGCATATAAGTTCCCAGCTTTAGAAGTACAGGGTGGCTTCTTCCACTTCCCAGAGTTCCCTCCCTCACGGGGCCACTGGGACTGAACTGATCTCCTGCATGTAACTAATGCTCTCCTTGCTTCTCAGAGCTTGCCAGATCCTGCAGCAGGGGCCACCGGGAGCAAACCCTTCCCACACTGCAGTAACACTCGGAAACAAAGGACACTGCCAGAAAAATACACTTATTTTTATAGTATCACTTCCTTACTCCCCCAAATGATAACTGTTTGGATTACTTATTATTTGTTCGGATGGAGGAGAAACCTCAAATATAATTTAGTTTTCACTGCTTGCACCATCATTTATTTATCTTTCATCCATTTCTGAGCTTGAGAAATTATGGGGGGAAAAAAAGAACTCGGCCATTCGTTCTATTTTGTGTCAAGGAGTTTTAATGTATTGCTTCCTGGCTGCAGTCATGCATAATTGAAACATAAAGGGCTTTTAAGGCTTCTGCCCCTCTACAAATACTCTAAAATGCAGGACAGGGGGGAAAACCCCTACATAAAACATACAGGAAGTCACTCCTCAAATATAACTAAGCCATTCAGCCTATGGACCAACAGAAGACCCTGGTCTGTGTGACTGCAGGAAGCAGGGCAATCTATTTGGTTCAAACATCAAAAACTCATGCCTCCACTGTACTGTGGGAGAAGGCAGGAAAGAGAAGGTAAGAATGCTAAATTACACACAGGATGGAAAAGACAAAGACTAACACTACCTGAGTGTTATCCACCTCATAAACATTGTCAGGTTGGGACACTAATTGCAGTCCTTCAGTGTGTATTCAAATAGCCTTTATTATATTTAATAATAATCCAAAGCACTACAATAGTGATGCTGGCAAATTGAATATGCCAAAGAGAAGCCACCAGAGCTTCCTTCAAGAGGAAAGATGAAAGTTTATTACAGATGTGTATAGATTGGGGGAAAATGATAGCAAGGGGTAAGTACTACCTAGGTCCAGGGATGCACTGCATTCTTGGCACGTTCCCAGAGATAGAGGCAATACTGTTACTGGCAGGGTTTTGCATAGCTCCAGTAATTCAGCCAAGTTTGGGGACCTGGGATATAAAACTCCAGGCCTCTAGTCAGCCAGCGACACAGCCCTAGAAATATGGCAGTGTGGCTACCATTGCAGACTGTATCTGGGTATATGTCTGCCACATCTGTCCCTCTCCCTGGCTTGTGCCTGGATGTAAAGTCCTGTTCCAACAGAAAGCCATACACATTTGGCTCCACCCTCACACTCAATAGACTCCAAACTGCACCAACTACCTTTCCGTTCCTCCAGCAGCAGACGATTTTCCTAAAACATAAAGTGTGTGGCATCATGGAGCCACATTTCCCCTTCACTTCTCACCTCTAATCCATCTTTTCTACCAAACCCAAATTATAGGTTCCTTCCAATGATGTGTAGACTTTTCCAGTTCTTTCCATCCCCATAGCTAGCTGTCTGGCTGGTCCAAGGCCTCACCCATCAGTGCTTGGTTGGTAGCCTGGAGCAGCAGAAAGAACATGAGCTTCTGGAGGTGGCTTGAACCAGTGCTGGGTCCCTATATTCCCTTGTAAACTTCATCTAGAGGCTTAAGTCTTGGATGACTTGTTTAGTCATCGGAACTCTCCAGTGGTGATGGCTGGGATGTATAGAATGATAGAGGAATTGCAAAAATACTTCCTAAGGTAATGTCAGCAGTCTTCCTAAACAGAAGCCTCTTGATGAAACAGGTACCCATTCTGCCATACTCAGGAGATACCAAGCCCCATTCCCTCCATAGTCCACTCACATGAAGACCAGAAATCCATATCTGCTGGCCTCACACTATACAAAACCACTCTCTGTCAGCTCTTAAATCTCTGCTCCTCTTTATTCAAACATATCTTGTGAAACCCACATCTCTGGGACAGCCTTTTCTAGGGAGTTTCCCTGTCTCCTTCAGACTATATTGATCTCTCCGCAGACATAGTAGTTACTCTATGTCATGCATTATTCTATTTTAAAAAGAAATGATGGATGTCAGCATCAACACTTTACAAGTGGGAAAATAAAACACAGGGTAATTTTCTCAAGGTCCTTCAGGAAGCAGTTGATAGAACCAGACTTTGACCTCTATCCAGTCTGGCCTCAACCTGAGCCTCATGGCTCTGCTATATAGCCTAGGATGTGCCTCGTGTTTTACAGGTAATCTTTCCTCAAGCCTACTGGGCCAGTTCCTTCAAGGAGGAAGTCACCTGAACTTCCTAGGCAAGCTCTGCAGTACATGAAAGCTAGCCCAGCAAATGTTTTAGTGCTAGACATGAGCATCTACTAGTACTGACTCATTTGTAGGAGCTAAATGAGCTTTTTCCATCCTGATTCAGGCCAGGGCATTTTTGACTATTGGGGTCACAATGAAGCAAGTGAGTGCTGGGTGAGAGCTTCCCAAAGAAAAGTTCTTTGGAAGAAGATTGGAGTCACTTTACATGGGCATGACTAGAGCCTTGTTTCAGGTTGTGTGGATGGTAAAGTTGGTATCTCTCCAGTCAGTCTTGGCAAAACTAGCTTGTGTGCTATGTTTTCTAAAGCACTTTGTATGTACGTGTGTCTGTGCAATGCAACTGCTGGTGAAATCCAACAAACCAGTTTGTGGCTTGTACAAAACTCTTAAATACAAGCCAGCAGGATTGATTCAGAGACTGTACGTGTGTTTACATGTGCATGTGTGCCTGTGTGTACACATGTGCTCATGTACATGTGTTTTTCTGCAAAGCTTCTTTTTTATATGTTAAAAATAATTTATTTTTATTTATTTA
>PVHP010006963.1:0-58487 GCA_004024765.1 Zapus hudsonius | reverse complement strand
ACTGAGAGGATAAGAAACTTCTGTGGTTTCTGCATCTTGCTTTTACATAAACTCTAGTTTCAGAATGAGAAACTAGATTGGATGTTAGTTCTCAAGAGAAGTCCAGTTAAAAGGGCAGCGTGCATACCACGGGCATCTTCTGTAAAACTGTAGCTGTCAGTACTAAGTAAGGTTGTGAAATCCACGTGATAGCTGGTTCCTTGTGGATTTTGGAGCGGTTAGGACTTTGCTGTGTATATTGGAGGTTTAAGGCTGCAGGTTTGGCTCAGTGGTAGAGAGAGTACTAGCCTACCATGTGCAAGGCCCTGGATTTGAACCACAGCCGCAGAAAGTAAAGAAGTAAATAAAAGGGAAGTTTAAAAACCTGGTCGTTGGTATTTATGTGCCAAAGCTTATATGCAGTGATATGGTTCCATTCACTTTGCTTTCATTTATTGATGAAGACAAGTATTGGTTATAATGACACTGTCAAAAGTAATACAAACAGTACAGTAAGGTGACAAGGTTTGTTTTATTTTCATTTATTCTCCTGGAATTTACAGATAAGATCATTTAGATGCTAGGCCTATCAGTGTATGACCAGTGAGAATATTTTTACCAGGTAAATATACTTAGTTTTGGACTTCAGCATGACCTATTTATGCTCCTGCCAATTTATTCAAATTGTTGTCATTAAAGTCCTCCAGACAGAATGATGTCATAGTGTCAGAACATTGCAACTTGCTGGTTGGGGTCAGGCTTTGGTTTTAACATTGGACACTTAAGAACAAAGAATATGCACGTATTTGGCGGCACGATGCTAGCTGTCATTGCTTTTGTGAAGGTCACTCTCATTACTTAAATCTTCAGTTGGGGGGAGGATAAGGCATTCGTCAAGTTTTTATTTCTAACTTTGCTGTTATGCAAGTAGGCAAGAAATGGGTCAGATTTTCTGTCCAAGTCACTCCTTTGGGTGGTCTAAATTTGTATGTTTGTGATTGAGGGTTGGAGCATCACATCCCAAAGATTTATGTAAGGAAGTTGTGAGCAATGATTACTGGAAAGCCATTACTGAAACAGTAAATAAAATGGTGTGCATAATTTTGGTCTATCGCTGTTAACATAAGACTTATCTGCTTTTAATTATTTCACCATGAGTTACATCTGCCATTGGTTAATTCACCAACCCTCTTGTGGGTTTTGGTTTAGCTCCTAAGGTTGAGGACACACAAGGAAACCTCTTACCTTCCCTTCGTCTCCTCAGTGGGAAGAGGGGTGGGTGTTGGCCACGGTGCCTGTTTGTGGTTCTCCCTAGTCTTCAGCATTCTTGTCAAAGATGAAGACTGTGACTGCATCTGTGGGCTTTGTGGAGAGAACTAACCTGAATTGTTCTGAGCCCAGTGTGTTTATTTCTACTCAGTGATGTATTTGACTGAGGTGTGTACTGTAGAAGCCTCCCCCACATGGGTTCTCTTTCTTCGTCACTGGGAAGGAAGTGGTTCATAATATCCACATTGTTGATTTCTTCAAGACCTTTATTATTAGTGCAGAAGTTAATCCCTTGACACCTTACTTGTTTTTTAAGATAGCATTTGTTTTTCCTTGGGAATTACAGAACACGGCAACTTGCAAGTCTGACTGCTTGTAAAGTAAAATCAAGAAGTAAGAAGCTGAAAGGGTAGATCTTCAAAGTATTGTTATGAAGTAATTACAAAGTCGAATCACTAACTTTACGGGGTTGTGAATCTGTCTTGGAGTGTAAGGAACATATTCCTTCTCCTCGAGAGTTTAAAATGATCAACTGAGAATCCAGTTCCAACTAGTTGTTCCCTTTCCAGAGGTCAGGATTCCTTCCAGGGTTACAGAGAATAGGAGAACACAGTTGCTCAGTTGTGTTCCTTCTGAAATCTGTAGTATTTTGTAACAACCCAACAGTGCAGAGTTCACTGGGCGCATGTCTGGGAAAAGAATTAGCAGGCTACTCGAAAGGATCCCATCGAGACAGATGGTTCTCGTCTGGCACTGAGTCTAAGCCAGTAGCTGACCTCTGAACCCTTATGCCCCATGGCTGTGGGTGCTTTTGTAGCTTGTTTTGTTTTGTTTTGTGTTTTGAGGTAGGTCTCAGTCTTGCCCAGGCTGACCTGGAAATCTCTATGTAGTCTCAGGGTGACCTCAAACTCACAGCAATCCTCCTACCTCTGGGTGTGTTTTTGATACCTTGACAGAATTATTCTCATGAATACACAACTAGTTTGTAATATACCCAAAATAAAATGTGGGGTCTGCTCCCAAGTGGTTATAGACATAGTTTCTTAAACACTTAATAAACATTTATTGGGGACTCACTATGGCATACTAAGTGGTTGTTATGAGGGGTTCCCGGCTAGCTAAGGCATGGCCCAATTCTTATCCTTCTAGAGTTAGGAGAACAACATCAGAACTAATAGTACAGAAAGGGCCTCAGTGCAGACCCAAACACCATAGTGGGGGCGGAAAGAGGATGCTCCCCTGACTTTTCTGACCACTGACCTGTTTTCTGTCTGGATCCTGCTGGCCACAGCCTTTCAGGAGCAGCATTACCACCACCGCGCTCTGGTTGGGAATGCTAACGTGAGGGTAAGGAAATGTTTGCTAATCAGTGTGGTCGGAATCATAATTTATTAATCTGAGGTTCCTCAAAGTGGTTTGCACTAGAGTCTTAGCCAGGTGATGGAAAATAGAAGAAACAATTTTCCACCAGCAGATGCCAAATGTTCTGAGGATACACGGATGCTCAGGAAATCAGGAAGTAATTAATTGATACTAAAGAACAGAGCCAGCTGAGTACCTGCCTACATTCTGTTCTTGCCTTGCTGCCCTTGTCATTTCTTTGAAGGGACATCACTGTGAGTTTTAAAAGCTTTTAACACGCAAAGATGCCAAGTAGCATTTCCCTATTTTCCTGCCTTTTACCCATAGCACACTCAGCACATTAATTACTAGGACTGGAGATATCCTTCCTGTTCTCTCTGTATGATTCACAATGGCCACAATGAAATTTAGTCTGTCTCATCATGCTTGGATTATATATAAAATTCTAAGAAATAATAGTTATTTTTTAAGTTGAATTTGTCATACCTCTGAAAAATATTCTACAAGGAATAAAATTTAGTGTGTTTTCTTTTTCCTTTTAGTTCTCTGGATTAATCTCACATTCTTGAGCATACTAAGCAGGCACTCTACCACTAGTCTATATCTCCAGGCATTGTTTTACCTTTTCTTTTCTTTTACTCTCACACAAATCTGTATCCCCTGTCTCAGCCTCCCCTCCCTGGGAATTCAGGCAGCACCACCAGGCTCAGTAGGTTTTAGATACAAATTATTTGTGTTTGTCTGTTTTGAGAATCTTACTTTCCCAGGGCCTGAAACAGTGACTATTGTTGATTTTTCACATAGTTCCCTTTCTTGATTAGAGCTCTTCCTTAGCAGACCTGGGTTCTGTTACACTTAGATACAAAACAATAACACCTTAGGGATATTGACATTTGTGTTTACTAAAGAGACTTTGAAATTTCGCTGAGATAAACGAAATGGTCCCAAAGTTGGCTAGTTGTTACTCCCAGGAACAACAAGGTTTGAGAAGCTGAATGATTTAAAGAACCCTACTAAGAGTTATCTTGCCTTGTCGTTGTGGTTAAAATCCGTGGCTATAATGAAAGCTTTAATAGGTTGGTAAATTAAGTCCCACTTTTTTTTTCACCATTTAGTTTTTGAATCAATGTCTTTCTTTCAAAAGTTGTTTTATATGCTGTATGCTGACTTCTTTACTCCCTTTTTCTAATGGTAGCTCTGGAAGGGCATCATTCATAAGTCAGCAGAGTACAGTGTAGACGGTACAGATAGTGACTCCCACTTGCTCAGGCTGAGAAGTGTGGACTTAGCTTGAGGAAGGTGTTCTTTAGCTGTTCTACAGGATGGTTGAGTTGCAGGGACAGAGAGGACATATTTGGCGGAAGGGATGATGGGAGTTGGTTGAGGAGGAGGCCAATTAGGGGAGAGTGACAGAACTTTTGACTCTGTCGGAGAATTTGTCGTAAATTTATTTGGTAGGCAGGGAGTGGAAACTCACGGCCATTTCTTATATATTATTCTGCCTCGTGTCAAGGTTGTGTGAGGGCCCAGATCATGAAAGCGCGGGGCTGATGAGTGATGAAGGGCTGGCCTGGAGCAGTGACAGTTGATATGACATGTCCTGGTGCAAAAGTAGAAGGTATTCTGGGAGGAATGTCTACAGTCTTCATGAGTATCCAGGGCTGGAGAATGAATGAAAGAGAAGGTGAAGTGAAAGTGACTCCTGGGCTTGGAGGCAGGGATGCCCTCAGGGACAGGAAGACGGGAAGGAAGAGAGGGCCCAGTGTCCCCTCACTGTTGGCCTTCTAAGGGAAATGCATGTTGAAGTCAGAAAGCTCAGTGTGGATGGGAGAGCTGACAGCAGGGACCTTAGGTGGTACTTGTGCTCACAGGCTTAGATCACAAGCCACAGCAACTCAAGGAGCTTCACAGGCAGGAGAGAGACCTAGATGAAGGCAGAATCCAAACTTTCAGAGTATGGAGGAAGGTATTTTGGTGGAAATGAAGGAAGAGGATCTTGACACAGAGCGGAGAGGGAGAGGTGAAAAGAACAGAACCTTGATTTCTGGAGTAGAAAGAGTTTAAGGCAAGAAATTCAATTTCTGACAGAATCAAGTTTAAGAAAAACAGTAAAGGTAAATAGGAAGTCATTGGACTTTATCATTGTTAACTTTGGCAGAATAATTTTATTTTGTGTTTAGGGCTGAAAATGATCACATAGACTGCTTGTTCTAGAACTCTAACTGTTCAAAAAGAAGTTGTGGTAGTTTGAGAAGGTTTCAAGGGTTAAAATTCACTTCATGGTGTGTGGTGAGGGATTCTGCGTGCCAACAGGCTTGTAGACAGGTAGATGGAGAAAGAATTAAGCCGGGAGAAAAGAAATACCTGAGAAGAGGCTTTAGTGTTTACATGGTGGAAGCGCAGAGCCCAAGGCGAGTAGACAGGCTAACCATGGTGTATGGGGTGATTTCCACTTGGCAAGAGGGAAGGGAGGGCGAGTAAGAGGTTTTGAGGGAATGTGTGAGTTTTGTGTTGGGTTGCTTGGAATCTGAGCCATCATCTCTGCAGTGTTTAAGCCTGTACGTCCAGCAAGTAAGTGGTGCATAATATGAGCTGGAATGGAAGTGTGTTCTAACCTTTGACCTGGAAGGCATCTTGAACACATGCTATGACTTCCGTGGTCACACCATGCCATCTTCAGTCACGCTTCAGGCTTGTTTTTAAGAATGTATTTGTAGGTGGATAATTTTTTTTCTGAGTAATATCCAACCAAATTTTATAGCCTAACCTATTAACAAATAATTGAAAAGCTGACTCAAATTGTCATATAATGGCAATTAAAGAAGTTCTTAGTAGTTTATCTGTTAAAAGATGGTGGTTTTATTTCTAGAATTTCCTAGATTTGAAGCTGATAAAAGTACTGCCTGGTCTTAGTCTTATTTCCTGTGCAGTGCATTCCAGACTTTTTGAAGGTTTCATAAAACACGATAGACTTCATCAGCTAAAGAACTTTTAAAAGTCGTGATCCCAACAAAGTGGCCAGTGACCTGATCTCCTTCTCATGCCAATTCAGTGTGGAGTCTCAGGGTGGCCTCCTGCCTCCCGAGGGCTCCGAGAACTTGCCAGGCTCTTCGGTTCTGCTTCAACCCTAGTGCATACACGCATGCACACAATGCTTGTCTCTGGAGGCGAATCTTTTTCACTGTGTAGTCAGGGTGGCCTCGAACTCACCTAGATCCTCCTACCTGTACCTCCGGAGTGCTGGGATTAAACACATGAGCACCAAAGCCCAGGCCGATCTCCCTCCCTCCCGCCTCCCATTCCTTCCACTCCATCCTTTCCAGGAAACCATAGCGAACACCCACCTACCTTCTTTCCTTCCTTCCTTCCTTCCTTCCTTCCTTCCTTCCTTCCTTCCTTCCTTCCTTCCTTCCTTCCTTCCTTCCTTCCTTCCTCTTTCTTTCTTTCTTTCTTTCTTTCTTTCTTTCTTTCTTTCTTTCTTTCTTTCTTTCTTTCTTTCTTTCTCTCTTTCTCCTTCCTTCTTTGTTTCTTTCTTTTCTTTCTTTCTGAATTGACAAATTTTATGAATGTGTGCAACGTATTACCTCTCACTATTCCAGAATTAAAGGCCAGCCTGGCTCATTTTTTTCCTATTTTTTTCTTGGGATGGGGGTGGGGGTTGCAGCCGCTATATACAACTTTTATACTTGAAGCCCCAGCTGCCGGAATTATTAGGCTTTGGACACCATACCAGACTTTTTTCAATTATGAAAATAGTGCTCATAATGGTACCCCATTTCCCTCCTCCCTGTCCCAGTCCCCTGGGGATCCTCCTTGGTTGGCATATGGGATGAGTCCATGGAGTAGGGGTTATGAATTGCTCTAGAGGTGGCGAGTCCCCCCTCTTTTGTGTACTGTTGTTGAGGGGGGCGATGTCTGTGGATATTCTCCTCCACCATGGCTCTTACAATCTTTCAGACCCCATCTTCTGCTCAGTTCCCTGAGTCATGGTGGGTGAGTATTAAGGCTGCTTTATTGTTTAGATCTTAAGTGTCTGTGGACTTTAAAGAAAAAAATTAAACCTACAAAGGCATTTTATTTTGTAGAGTATAAAAGTGGAAAGAGAAGAAATACTGGAAAGAAGTGAGTGAAGGTCTATCCTGGGCACCTTTCAAACGGCTTTACCTTTCTTCCTCAAGGAATGATAACAACCCAGGAGGTTTCCCACAGAAAGCTGTGTATGATTCTGAAAGTAGTGTCAGAGCACAACCTAGGTTTGCTTGTTTCCAGCGTGTGCTTTCATAGGAGAGAGCGCACACTGCTACAGAATAATCTTTCTCTTACTAATAGCTCATACACCAGAATGGTATTCATTCCTTACACTTGATATTAATTTGATATTTTATTAAGTTTTAAATATTAATATTAATGCTTTAGAGAGGTTTACTCAATAATGTCTTGAATATCCAATATATGTATTCTGAGTCTTCCTCGGTTTGTTCCTTTATTCCTTGTATTTTTCTTTCTTGTGTGTCAAATAATTATAGAATACCTATTGCATGAAGAGTGTGAGAGAGAACTGGTGGAGAAAACAGATGTGATCTCCACGTTAGCCACACCACATTCTCATTTGGATGAAAGGTAGTGAGCAGATGAATTACACACCTGAGATTTTAGTTGTAACTGGTGGGTTCATTAGTGTGCTTATCTTTTTAATCTTAGGAAGAAGCCATCATTGGAAACCATAAAGGAATTGGTTGTGTTTTCCAATTCCACCATAACTAATACTGAACTTACACCAATTTTACATGCTTTTTTTATTTTATAAGTATCATTTTATTTTTATACTTTTATATGTTTAGAGAGCTGCTGAAGTAAGATGGAAAGAACTCTTAGATGATTCTTTGTTAGGATATACTTTTAAGTAACTGAAGGACACCCTCCGACTTGGGTAGCCCCTTGCATCCTCCTGCCTTTAGTTAGTTGAAGGCTGGATGGGATCAGTGGTGGTACTGAATGTTTTAAGCACATGTAACTGGATTTCAATTCAAGCCCAAGCAACGTGTGTGCGTGCCCGTGCGCGCGCACACTCTCTCTCTCTCTCTCTCTCTCTCTCTCTCTCTCTCTCTCTCTCTCTCTCTCTCTCTCTCTCTCTCTCTCTCACACACACACACACACACACACACACACACACAGGATGTATTTCATTTAGAGAGTATGTGACTTGATTCAGTATCACTGAATACTCCATGAAATGAATTGTTTTGAAGAGAAAGTTATTTATAGTATAAACATAATTTCTAACTGTTAAGATTTCCACCAAAGCAGAAATTCAGAGACTCTTAAGATCTCAACAGTAAAGCAGACTTAAAATTCACCCACTATGACTCAGGGAACTTTGTGGAAGAGGGGCGGAAAGATTGTAAGAGCCATGGTGGGGGAGAATAACCAGAGACATTGCCCCCCTCAGCAACAATACACAAAGAAAAAAACTGGCTACTTTGTATACAATTCATAACCCCTATCCCATGGTCTGGTCCAGCAGTCCAAGTGAGGAGGGCCCCCAGAGGGTTAGGGACAGGGAAAAGCGAAAAGGGGGTTCCATCACAAGATTTGCTCATATAATGTATCTAATTATTAACAATAAATAAATTTTAAAAAAGGGCTTCCATTTTCTTTTGTAAAATTTCTTTCATAGATTCAGGACTTGGTTTGACTTTGTTTACAAGAAGTATGTTAGGTATCTAAAACCTCTTTATTATCATTTGGCTGGAAATTTTAATGAAGGCACAGCTAGGAATTGTTCAGTGTAAGAGTGTTCCAAGAATAATTAATGATGATCACAATTTTTATAGCGATAGCAAAGTCTCTTTTTGTATCTGTGCCTTTGCTTTAATATGGTTGATTGCATGGTGTGTGCAAGCTTGTTGGATAAATATTTCCATCTGTACTGAAGTACTCAAATAGGTATATATGTTAGATATGATGCTTGTGTATGTGAAACAATGGGAACTATGAACAGAGTCTCCTTAAATGGATTATGTAAGACATAACGGTGACCCAAAGTGCAAAAGTGAGAGTGTGTCTGGCTCTCATCAAGGTCAGAAATTGTCACAGTCTATTCATATACAGCATGTATATACCATAGTACATTCTTGCCTGACCTGCTTCTCAGACAGACTTTTGGAGACTGAAAATATAGCAATCATTTTCTGCATTTTAGTGTGAGGATTTAATGTTTGTGGACCTTCCTGAGTGTGCCTGACTCCTAGTCCTGGTAGCCATAGGAGGCACATTTCTGACTTTTAGAATTCTTGTCAACATGAGGAAGTTGCACTTGGTGATTTCCAAGGTTCTCTTCAGAACTCCAGAAACCTTTGAGCCAGTGACTACAGTGGAATTTTCACACTAATTCCAAACCTAAATGCCTAGCCCAGGCTGGCCTGGAGCTCACTGTAGTCCCAGACTGGCCTCAAACTCACAGCCATCGTCCTCTCTCTGTCTCCTGAGTGCCTGGCCTAAATGTTGCCTTTTAAAAGCTCACAAGAGAAGAGTGATATTGTTAATGAGTCAGTCACTACAGAATCAGTCTGCCCTAAGGAGTTCATGGTGTATTCTGTGACTGTAGCTTGCATTCTTCATGGAAGCTCTACTGTTTTGCCACCAACTTTTATTCTTGGGAGCAGCTTGGGTATTTCTAGGACAATCTAACCTTGCAGCCAGCTTGATTTTTCTCCTTAATGTACTGATTTTAGAAAAGCTGTTTTCTTTCTCAGGCTTCTCAGTTCATGCACGTAGCAGGCACTCAATAAGTATTTCTTGAATGACATTGAATTTGACTTGCTTAGAAGGCATCCTCCCAGTGGTCCTTTTTGGCAGGACCTGTCTAAGGCCAGGGTTTCATGATCAACTGCACTCTCTGTGGCCTGCAGTGCTTCAGCATGTGTAGCCCACCAGCCTGGAGGCTCTGTCTCCAGCCTGGTTTAGGGCTTCCTTTGCCCTTAGCCCCAGCCTTCCTTTAGCCCCACTGCGTTTATTCTTAACCCTGGGCCTCTTAAGCATAAGTGTTGATTTGCTTGGACATTCCTTTTTGCAGATTTTGGCATCCTTTCCTGGGGCTCTTGGGGATGGGAGGGAGCTGCTGCCAGTGTCCTGCAGCAGTGTGTGTACTCCTGCACCTCAGAACTTTCTTTCCACTAGAAAACTCCTGGAGGGCAGGTCTGGAATTTATTTCTCTCTCTCTTTCCTCTTCCTGAAACGCTGCCTGACATATAAACCTTTGTTGAATTAACAAATGGGTCCTGAGGTTCATGTAAATTTGCAAATGGAATAAAATAAAAATGGAAATGAGTTTAGAAGGGATTGTTAATTATATGCATGATTCGAATTAAATTGTGATATAGTTAGGAAGAAGAGGAGCTTTGGAAGATGCCAGCTCTTGGGTTGGATTAATGGCATTTTAATTGTCCCTTAATCTTTATAGCTTTTTTTTTTTAAATCTGGAAATGAATAGATTGGATGAGATCTTTCCTAAGATCCCTTAGAGCAAGAATTGCATTGCTGTGAAGTTAATTATAGAGAACAAGGTCCCTTCTGCCAGACTCCTTAAGGCAGGAAGAATGTTCGAGTCATCTATAATTTCCTGGCACTAAGCTCAGTACCTGGTGGATATTAGTTATTCAAACAGCTTTACCCAACAAAGCCATCCATTCCCACATGAAATTACTTTAAATAAAGCAAGTGAGAAAAATGTCAGGAAGAAAACTGAGCCTCAGTCTCCTTACAACCTAAAAGCATCTATCAAAGCGTAGTAATTTGGAATGTCTAAAAAACAGCTCCGTGATATTTTTCATTAAAAAAATACTCAGTGGAGTAAATGAGTTCCAAATGGCCCTGTTACATCTTTAAAGGTTAATAATTTCTCAATGTGTCATGTGTTTCACCTGCACATGTTGCTGGAATTTAACTGCTATAGGAAGGTGGTGGCAGAATTCTTGAAACCTGTGTGTGCTCATGGTGTCTTTTGGCCTGAAGAACTGACAATCTATATTTACTTCAGCCATGATGGTTTAAATCACTGAAATTTGGAGTTTAGTCTTTAGAGCAGAATGAGTTTCTATTTCTCTGATTATCATAAACATCAAAATAAAAATAAAAAAGGTGGTAGAAAAGTTCAACCAACTGTTTTAACTGTACTTTTTATAGAGATGTAGTATTGTTTAATAAATGAAATTACAGCCTACACTTTCCAAAAGATCTTTGGAAGATTAAAATAATATTCCTATATTTAAATTATATACCCTTACTGCTGGGTTGTTCTTTTGAATACTTATAGAGCTCAATTAAGAAAATTAAGTAAATTATACAATCCAAACTATTTGTGAAAATTATGAGTGTTCATATATATGTGCTATTTTCAATAAACCAGTCCTTCTATTCAGTTATTACTTATGCACAGTGTGTAAATATATGTAAATTGGAAGAAAATATGAAGACACAGTAGGCTGGTATCAGAATTAGCTTTGTTATACTGAGGCCTATGCTTGAAAAATTTGAGTCAGACTTTTCTTCCCACAAAAAAGTTTAAGAAAGCAGTGAAATAAATAGTTACAGGGTTTTAAAAATATTTTGATTTGTTTGCAAGCAGAGAGAGAGAGAGAGAGAGAGAGAGAGAGAGAGAGAGAGAGAGAGAATGGGCACACTGCTGCAAAAGAACTCTAGATGTATGTGTCCCTTTTATGCATCTGGCTTTACGTGGGTACTGGGAAATCGAACTCAGGCAAGCACCTTAACCACTGAGCCATGTCTCTACCCCTAGTTATAAGGTTTTTTTTTTTTTAAATTTCATTGTTGCCTTCTTAATTTTTTGTTTATGCTTTTCGACATAATTGTAGCTCACCTATTTCCCATCTGTTATGGGCACTTTCATGAGTATCTTGGGCAGATTTCTGTTTGTGAAACCTGGAATTTGGAGGTTCCTTTGAAAAATTGAAAATGCAAAATATAAATACAAAATTCAGTTTGGAAGTGAATTCTCTTTAAAATGAAAAAGAAACACAACAAATCATACATTTTCAAAAGCTGATAAGTCTGCAAAGGTCAGTGGAAATATCTAGACCAGTTTTTGGTGCCATACATTGTATTTTTTTTTTTTTGACGTTCTTCCTTTATCATTATGTGTAACAAAAGATTGCTCCGAAGGCCAAACTCAATTGGACCTTCCTGCTCCCATGGTAGGATGGTCAGCATTGTGGGCATCTGAGATGTTCCTTAAGCCATTCTTGTAAAATTATTATTTACATTAAAAATTGTGTATGGCACATGAATATTTACACAAATTCATATATACACAAAATACACAATTGTATGTACTTGAGGTATGCAACACACAAATATTGATGTTCAAATATAGTACAATAATACTGTGGTCAAACAAGTTATCTGGTAAGAATGACTATAATCTGATCTCCAAAGCAGATTTCTGATGTAGAATATGGCATTATCAGATGTGTTCCTTATGGCAGATATTAGGTCTCGAGACTCCGTCATCTTCCTTTACTTCAGCTTGTGCCCTTTGACCCCTGTGTCTCATTTCATCTCCTGGCACTTGACAGCCACGATTCTACTTTCTGTGTTTCTTTAACTCCTTTATTTTCAGATTCTGCATATGAGCTCATGAAGTATTTTTCTCTCTGTGTCTGGGTTATTTCAGACTGCTGACAAAAAATTAACTATTAATGGTCATGACTCCATGGGTCACAGATAACTTCCTAAGTAAATTATCGTCCTTTTAGCCAGCTTCCAGAAAAGCCCTGACCACTTCAATACCAACAGGAGGTTAACTATGATGGAAGTGAACATGTCAGAAGGGTTACCCTATTGTGTTAGAAGTACGTTACTCTTAAATCTTTTATTTAAAAATAATAAAATGAGGATCTTAAAAGAGAACCTTGGATCTGAGGGAGGCAGAGTCTTAGCATTTAGCTTCTTAAGAAATCCCCTGCATGTATACTTCAGCCTTTCCTGACACACACACAGTGTACAGTGCACAGTGCAGCTCCCAGTCTTTCAACTTGAATTAAACTGTAGTTCATTGGTGATTCCTGATACCCCACTGGAGGTGCAGAATGATCTGAGCATACTTACTTCTTGGCTAAATCACACTGACATGCAGAGTGACTGTAAGACAGGGTTGAGTGACCACCATTTTTGCTGACAGAAAGTATTTTTGGTTCTGCCAAGCAGCAGCCGGGTGGCACGTGGTGTGATGACTGACCCATGATATGTCCGTTTCTCGCCTCTGGATGCTCAGGGAAGGCGGAAAACACTTGTTCACCGGACACCCATGTAACCACTTGCTAACTCAGTTGTTAAAGTTGCACCTATCTGGTTTATTCTCCTCAGGGTTCAGAAAGCATCCACCAAAACATTAATGAATATCAATGAAAGAGCCTTGGCTTGGACTTCATGTAGGAAAATAATGTCTAAAAAGAAGACACTATATTAGTTTGCAGCAGAAAAGGGCTTTGTTCAAATATAGTACAATAATGGTCAGATATAGTACAATAATACTGTGGTCAAACAAGTTATCTGGTAAGAATGACTATAATCTGTCCAGTTATTTTCATTAAGTATATTGGAGGTCTATGCACATTATGAAAAATTACAATGTTGTATTAAAGCTTTCCATGTTGAAAATGAGGTCTGACATAGACCATCCCACATGGAATAAGGTGAGCAGAGGATTTGGTCATCAAAACAAGAGACAGGTGATCATTTGCATGTTCTTTGTAAACCAGAGCTACTAACTCAAGATCATGAGTTACATCCTGCAAAATGAAGAAGATGTGGTTTATTTGATTATCATTTCTCTAAGAAAGAAAATATTATTACTCCTATAATAAGATGTTTTTGTCTTTCATTTCAGGTAAGACTGTGCCAAAATCCCAAACTTCAGTTGAAAAATAGCCCACCGTATATACTTGATATTTTACCTGATACATATCAGCATTTACGACTTATACTGAGCAAATATGATGACAACCAGAAACTTGCCCAACTGAGTGAGAATGAGTATTTCAAGATCTACATTGACAGTCTAATGAAAAAGTCAAAACGAGCAATACGACTTTTTAAAGAAGGCAAGGAGAGGATGTATGAAGAACAGTCACAGGACAGGTGAGAATATTTGAGATTACTTTTCAGGTGAAGGAGATGCATGTTTTGGTATGTCATTGTGGGTATGTTTTGGAGAAAGTACCATTCACTTTGGTATTTACTTTTCATGTTATTTAAGTTTTGCATAAATTCACATGGATAGCTCAACACAAGCCAGCATTTTTATTTTCTCTGGACTTTATATGCAGAGTAGGCTTTGGTTACAGAAAGATTACTTGGAAAATACAGTTTTCCATCCTTCTTTTTCCCACACAAGTAGTTTCCCCGTGACTTTTCATGGAGGGATGTGAATTAGCACCTGCTCATCCCAGATTGATCACTGATGGACCATCCAAGTGAAGCTTGGTGAGCCAGGGATTGTTGGGGTTACTTACAGGCTCCATCACTGGAAAGTCCCCCGCTAGCCTGTGTGGTGACTCACTGAGGCTGCATCCCTGGGGTCCCATCCTCAGCTACCCAACCTCCTAGATACTCAACACCCCTGCTCCACCCTCCAAGAGCCATACTGAGTTGGATATAGGAAGGAAAGGCTGGTAGAATCTCAGGTGAGGATCTGGTAACCCCTTATCTTCCTTCATGAGGGAATGTTAACTGTTAGACCCATTGTCGCAGGCCTATCTATCACTGTATTGGTTTGCCTATCTTCTTGCCATGCCTGGATGGCTTAAGTTTGTGGTTACCATAACAATATCTTCTCCATAGGACTATGGTCATGTTAAGCCTGTAGGAAAGAGCTTTAAGACAATAACATTATTACTCCTATAATAAGATGTTTTTGTCTTTCATTTCAGGTAAGACTGTGCCAAAATCCCAAACTTCAGTTGAAAAATAGCTAATAATAAAATAAAAGTTGAAAAATTGTTAATAACAATTAACATTAGTGTAGTACCTGAACAGTGGATGAACTGATGTTGATACATTATTATTAACTAAAGTTTACATTAGGATTAAATATTTGTGTTTCCTGGTTCTGAGGATCATAAACACATAATGTCATCTATCTACCATTGTAGTTCTGAAAATGCCCTGTGTTCTGTCAATACTTAGGTTTTCTATTCTCAGTGCCACTCTCTGCTGAATCCCTGTCAACCAGTGACTTGTGGTTATCTCTATGGCTTTCCCTTCTCAGATGCCACACAGTGGGACTCACAACCTGCAACTTTTTCTTGCTGGTTTCCTTAAGATCTTTACGTAGTCTGAAAGTTCACTTTTTTTTTTTTGTCATTGGATAATACTTCATTGTATGCTTGTTTTTCTAATCCCTTATTGATGAACATAGTTGCTTCCAATTTTTGATGATTATTTATGAGGCTGCATGCAGGATTTGTATGTCTTGAGTTTTTAACTCCTCTGGGTGTATACTTATGAACATGGGTGCTTAATTAAGAGACTTACCTGTGTTAGCTTTGGTACTTCCTAAACTGTCCTTCATGGTTGGCTGTATTGTCTTTCAATACACTCAGTAATGGGTGAGAATTTCTCTTACTCATTTTCTTTACTTTTTTTTTTTAAATAAACTCTTTGTTTTTTAAAAAAACATTTTATTTATTTATTTGCAAACAGAGATACAGACAGAGATAGAGAAAGAGAGAATGGGCATGCCAGGACCTCCAGCCACTGCAAAAGGACTCTAGATGCATGTGCCACTTTGTGCATCTGGCTTACATGGGCACTGGGGAATCAAACCCTTGCCCTTAGGCTCTGGAGGCAAGCACCTTAATTGCTGAGCCATCTCTCCAGCCTCTCTTGCTCATTTTCATATTAGCATTTGGCATGGGGCAGATATTTTGATAGAATCTGTGGGTGTTGTTGCTGTAGGTAAAATGTAGCTTCCATTCCTGTACTTGGACTGTCAAGTAAGGAACATGTGTGGGAAAGGCTGAATTCTTATTTTATATTTTATTTTTAAGCAAGCTTTCAAGTTTTTTTTTTTTAATGTTTGGCCTCTAGATTTTTAAACTATTTAGATGAGGCTGGCTTTGAACTCCTGATTATCCTGCCTCTACCCTCTTGTGCTACTGGAACTCACTCTTGACTCATCTTGGCTTTCCAGCCCTTGTGATTGTTGAATGAGCTGAGACGAGTCTTTGCTAGTGTAGAAGACAGAGTTTATTACAGAGAAAAGGGGGAGCACTCAGGCACGAGAGCTCACAGTGGCCAAAGGGAACGTCTCATGGAGTGAGAACAATCAGCAAAGGACCAGTGTACCAACTGCTTTGTTAGGTAGGCTTTGTACTGTTTCTTAAAAGTCTCTAGAGCAAATGGTTTTCTTGAGGGTAGTTTCCCCGTGAGATGTTTTGGGGAAACTGGTATGTTTTCTTCTTTACCAGAAAACCTCCTAGCTAGAAAGAAATCTTACAGTCTGGGTAGTTTAGAATGTCACGTCTCTACCCAGGACTCAGATTCCATTCTTATGACCCATAATCAAGAGTCCTGCAATTCTAGCCTCTGGCTTTACAAGCTGCTGATTATGAGGGAGGAGTTCATCTTTGGTGACTTTCAAGCCTGCTAACATCTGACTTGCCACCCAACCCAGGATGCTGGGATTACAGGCTAGGATTCTTAATGTAGCGATTCATTAGTTCTTGCACTTGACTCTTTCAGTGTTAAATTTCATGATCTCTCTTAAGCTAGATACAGAAGAATGATAGTTTTTTTTCCCTATCAGAGTTATGTTAAATTTACCTAGTATATTCATGGAGAGTGAAAAATCTATTTTCAGTTGGAAAACCAATATGAACTAAAATATATACTGTTATAAAATTAGCTGAATTGAATTTTCATGTAAGATAGTTCACTCTCTGGATTTTGGTTCCTTATATTAGGATAGCGTCTAAGAAATGCTTATTTTTTTTTCAGGTTGGAAAACCTAGCCTCATTTAGCTTAGGGCTATATAATGGAAAATCCAGTTATCTAGAAATAGGAGAGATGGCTCGGTTGTTAAGGTACTTGCCTCCAGTGCCTAAGGCCCTCCCCCATTCAATTCCCCAGTACCTACATAAGCCAGACCCGCAAGGTGGTGGTCCTGGTGTTCTCTCTTCTCTCTCTCTCTCCCCCTTCTTTTTCTCTGCTTGAAAATGAATAAATAAAATATTTAAAAATAAAAATATAATCTCTCAAATTGTTTGTAAATACTGGCCAAATAAATAAGCATGCTGAAACATTAAATTAAAGTAGAATTTTTTTAATGTGTTTCTCAAATACATTCTGTAACTTGGTCCCAATTCCTTTGCGTGCTCATGGAAGTACAGCCGATTGTGTATATTTGGACACTGAGCCTTGGAACACACTTTACACATTTGAAGGTAGAGAATCTAATCATTACTTCTGAGTTTGGATGTTCCGAGACGCCAGAATGATCAAGGAGAATTTGAAACACCTCAAAACTCCAGCAGTAAAGAAGTACCCTAGTGAGTCTTTCTTCTTAACACAGGCTTTACAAGAGGTTAAAGTTTTAGTTCTTTCATTGATCTAATTAAAGTTTACAAATGCCACCATTATTTTTGCTTTAATGTAACTCTGAAGTTCAAACTGATCTGGTTATGCTGCCCACTAAATTTTATGGGATGCCAAGACTCTGACAATGTGTATAACTTCAGGTCTAGAGTTTAGGTGGATAGGCTTTTAATTAGATGCATGATTGATGTGGTCAACTTATATTTCTCCTTCACATCTTCCATAGTAACTTGAAGTACAGAACTTAGCAGGTATTGTGTAATTACCATTGGTTGTCCAATATAGCATGTTTCCCTTTGTCTATGGAAAAGTTTTATGAGTGAATTCCATACAATTCTGGTTGATTATGTGAAAATTTCCACAATGTTCAGTTATATTACACTAATCAGTCATAAGGTAGTGTCTCTGTAGATTGTATTTGTATCAATATTTGACGTGCCCAAATTACTTTTATTAATTTTCTCTTGAATTCAGCCGTAAGACTTAGGATGCTAGCGTCACATACCCTGTGGTAGATATTACTGTCTCCTATGTACTCTTTCCTGAAGGTCTTCTGTAACTTTTTTTTTAAGTGAAAAACTTGCATTAAGTAATTGTCTAATCAAAATTCACATAATGTACTATTCTTGGCATACTCTACCAAGGACATAGACTTTTGGGCTTCTCTGGCAATACTATAATTGAGCACATTTATGTCAGGTTTCCTTAGGATTCTAAGTGCAGGCAGTTAAAAGATGCATGGTTGTACATGGAGCTGCACAGCATTTTGCTCTGGAGAGCTTTACAGAACCTTCTAAGACTGTTCTCATGCAAGTTAGGGAACATAGCATACTGATCAATAGAATGACTGCTGATCGTGCCAGGCACAATGCTTGCTGCTTATCTTCTTTCTAACAAGCTTTCATTGTTATTATTATTTTATCTGCAATAGCTCCCCAGGGATTTTAGTATTAGTAAGGTAAAAAAATGCACTAATGGTAGAAATAGTAATTTGGATTTCATTGTCTTAAAAAGTACTCTTCAAGTGATTCTGTACTTTATTGAATAAAATTGTTTTGGATGTATATGTATAACAAAATCAGAATACTTATTTTGATGTCCAGGACTCTTGTGTCAGTAATACACTTTTTCCTGGTTTAATTCATATATATATTTATATATGGTGAAGATAGGAAAACAAATGTGAAAGCCTGTATTCTTAACCTGGATCTGTTTTAATTGGTTATTAAAGAATGAGTAACCTGATGCTTTGAAGCAAATTTGTGTTAATGTGACAAACATTAAATTAATAAATATACAAATAGGCGAGGAAGTAAATATAAGTGAATAAATTCCATAAATGGAATTCTACATGTTCTCTAGTTACTCTGGCCCTGCACCAGGATGAGAAAGAAATATGAGGGAGGTATTTGCTACTGAATAGTTAAGGCCAGGGAAAAGCTTTATTGCCTTGGGAAGCAGTACTGACTTGAGGCAGAGGCCAGGCCTGTGCAGGCCCAGCGCTCCTCCCTGTCACCGCCTTCCCTTGTGCTGGCTTCCTCGTCAGGAAGGCCAGCAAGAACTGAATGCTGCCCTGAGTTGGTGCATCTCCAGCCGACTGTCTGACGTCCTTTCTGACCTCCATGACGTCAGGCACAGAG
Organism: Zapus hudsonius; assembly: GCA_004024765.1. Classification (NCBI taxonomy): domain Eukaryota; kingdom Metazoa; phylum Chordata; class Mammalia; order Rodentia; family Dipodidae; genus Zapus; species Zapus hudsonius. The sequence continues at coordinate 39,623 of PVHP010006963.1, read as the reverse complement.
TTTGTACATGTCCATGTATGTGTCGGTGCAGTGAGGGTGTGTGGCTTTCCTACAGAGAACCAGAGGCGCTTACCTCAGAGTGCTTCTTTGAAGGCAGAAGTCAAAGTGGACAGGAGGGTGATTACTGCTGACAGAGATCATTTTGATTTTGATTTTCTTGACACCTCCTTCAATTGTGTTCCTGGTGATGGTTATTCTTTCATCAGTGAGAAAGCCTGGTCTCAGGCACTACTTTTTCAGTATCAGTGATGATGGTCTTGAGGACATGCTTGGAATTTCTTCAGCGAGCCTCCCCTCCTACATCCAACAACTCCAAGTCACTTGACACACTATCTGTAAAGATAAAGACTTTAAAAATTCTTTCAGGGGCTGAAGAGAGGGCTCTTGGTAAAAGCACATGCTTTGGGAAGGATGGTGACCTGATTCAGATCCCTCGACCAGATGTGTGATGGAGGTATGCTTGAGAGGAGACAGGAGCATGTCAGAGCCCTCAGGCCAGTTAGTGTAGTGACAGCCAAGAGACCCTGCCTCTCACTAAGAACGTGGAGAATGAGGACGGACACTAAATCCAAGCTTGTCTTCTGATCTCCACACACCATCTGGCATCTCTGCGCCTGTGCTCACATATACAAACACACCCACACACAAGGATGCAAAAATCAGGTCACAACTGCACAGATACTATCTTATTAGTGTCATTTCAGAGCCTCTGATTCATTACTCCAGTGTTGTACAAGACAGATCAGCTCACAGAAAGTGAGCTGTATTATTGTGAGGGAGGAATGTTACTGTGTTTTCCACAATAATAGTCATATTGTTTGAAACTTCATAGAAAGTATTTTACCATAGAGAAATTAGTGTTTAAAGAGGCTAGCCTTTAGTTAAAAATCATTCGAAAAGCATTCAAAATTTTTTTATTCACTGACTTGGCTAAGCAAAGGAATTCATGTATTATTGGCTCCAATAATAGAGGATCTTCCCCACAGGACTTTTAATCTGTGTCCTTGCTACTGATACCTGTGTTGTAGTTTATGAACACGCATACCAAAAACATTTTAGGACTGAGTGATAACTTAAAGATTCATGATTCTAAGTTGAATTAAAACACACACACACACACACACACACACACACACACACACACACACACACCACCCTTCTCCCCATTATCTGGGAAACCCACAGTTAAAAATACAAAAACCATCACAAAACACAGCCATAAACCAGTCTACTTACTTCCCTAGTATCAGTGTGTGACATCATTGCTCTGGGTGAAGAGTAATGTATTGATTAAAATATCTCAATTAAGGCTACTTATGGTGGATCATACCTGTACTACAGTACTCCAGATGCTGAGGCAGAAGGTTTGCTAGTTTAAGGCCAGTTTACCTGCTGAGTGGTAGGTGACCTGGGGCTATGTGGCAAGACCTGTTTAAAAATCACAATAGTGGGCTGGAGAGATGGCTCTGTGGTTAATGGTGCTTGTTTGTAAAGCCGGATTGCCTGGGTTCAGATCTCCAGTACCCACATGAAGCACAAAGTGGCACATGCCTCTTGAGTTTCGTTCATAGTGGTAAGATCCCTAACACATCCATTCTTTCTCTCTCTTGGATAGATATATACTAAAAAAAAAGTAAAAACCAAAACAGTTTAAATTTATGTATATAAAAATATATGTTGATTGCATAGTCATCAGAGTCATTTTGAAATTCTTTATAGCATTTAGGTCGCCATATAAAAGGATTGACCAATACATACAAGTATCTCCTTGAAAAGTAGTTTATTTACTGTATCTCATTAAGCTTTCTTGTAAGCAGCTCTGTACGTATGGGAGATGAGAGACTGCCCTTGAACTCAGGGTTGATGTTTCTGCACCTGGTGATCCCTGTAACTTTAGTCATGTACTTGCTCCCGTCTGCATTTCTGTTTTGAAATTCTCTTCTGGTATCTGTGTTCACCTCAGACATTTCAAGTCACACCCTGACACTGAAGTTACTTTTAGACTAAATGCTTTTCAGATCCAGTAGTGACACCAGTAAAAGTATTGTTTATGTAGGGGCTTCTCAAAGCCCTTCTTGCCTCCCTGGGCAGGAAGTTCCTTACTTCCTTCTCTTACGTTCTGGGCTTCTCAGAGCCCATATTGCCTCTTTGGGGAAGAGCTGTGTCTTCCTCCCTTCCCCTAAGTTCCCCTTCCCCTCAAGCTCTAAGCCATCATTAAATCTTTCTGAATCTTAAAAAAAGTTTATGCTAGTTCAGTAATCATTTGCATGTGAATTAATATTAGGGATATTTTTTCCATTATAAATTGTATTTTATGAAATGCCTTCCATCCTATACATACATGAAATATCTATTATTTAACAATGCATGAAAGAGAGTGTTTAAATTTATTTAGATAAGCTTCCCTAATAGTGACTTTTCCCCCCAATAGTGAATAGCTACCTTTTAGTCCATGAGAACAAAAGACAAATTTAAGATAGACTGCACATTTCTTTTGAACACAAATATTTTAATATAATTACTGACTTAAAATTTATATATTTATCTTTATTCTAGATACATTTTTTCTTTTACATGGAAAACTAGAGAATTAAAACATTAAGTTCTTATGTAGAAGAGTTTTTACCAATTAAATGGAATTTTCTTTAGAAAACTTAAGTGTATTTCTGGGATTGACTTTGTGTAATGAGCAAAAAGTTTCTTTGGTCCTGGTAAGAGCCTTTTCATGCCTCTGAAGCACCAGAGTTTTGAATAGACTTCTCTAAAGATGGGAGAGGAGGGGCCTGCATGACAGATGTTGAACAGTGTGGAGTGGACAGGTGAGTGCCTACAGCCTCTGACTGAGGTCTGAAGAGGCTCACTGCACTCCTCTGTTTTGCTAAGGAGCTGGTTTTCTAGTTGAGTTTCATGGAAATACAAAACGAAACTGTTTACTTTGTAGCAATTTCTTCTTTAGGTTTCATTTTACAAGCTACAAAATAAACCAAAACTATTCAAATGTTATTTGAAATGTACTTTACCAAGTTTAATAGAATGTTTACATGTGATTCAGTCATTGGATGCCAACTTTGCTTATTTCTGCAAACAGTAATGTCATTCAGCCCTTAACTCCTGGCTTCATCTAAGTGCATTCATTGTCTTATCTTTCAGTATCTTCCAGGTCAGATTATATAGGGTATACGCAAATTCTGGATTGGAAAACTAAGGAATTTGCTCTGTAGATTAGAGTTTGTTAAATGTTTATAAATTCCTGAGATAACCATTTCTATGATAAGACAATAAGCACACACACAAGACTCCAGGGAGCCTGGCTTTATTTTTGAATACCTTTTATGTTTATTCGGTCTTACAGCAGCTTATTAAAATTGATGTTTTCATTTCAGTAAATATCTGGTGACATTCAAGTTTGATAATTAAAATCCAGAAGCACTTAAGAAAGAAAGCCTGTTTTCAGTTTCATCATAACAATACTCCCACGAAGAAGGTTGATGAATGGTGCCTTTCAAGTGGCAGATCTGTTATTTAGAGAATGCTCCTTTGGTAGTTTCTTACAAACTAAATTAAAGTCTATTTATGAAGCAGACAGGCTACAGTGATAATCCTATAGCCAAGGAGTGCTGGGATATCTAGCCTGGGAGAAGTGTGGTTTTTCATTGATTTAACAAAGAAATGGAGTTTCCAGGAATCCAAACAGATTAGCATTCAGTGCTAATTGGGAAAGGTGTAAAATAGTGCTCAGGCCTGACTGCTTTTAAATAGTCCTTTCTCAGTATTCAGTTTTCTAAATCCATTCTTAGTATAAATCTTTATCTCAACCCATCAGGCACACGTCTTGTTTATGTATTCATACATTAGTTCACAAATGTGCTCATTACAACAGGTTACACAGAGACAGTCTTACAAAATGTACAAATTTTTATGTATTGAAATGATAGAAGTTGAAGCTTATTTGATAGAACCATTGGGGATTAGATCAAACCAACGAAAAGATAAATGTATTGTTGAACTGTTGTACCTAAAGCATCTCCTGGCGATTTTAATGTATCACTGACGAGTAGCCAGCACATGCGTGACGGCCATGATGGCTCCCATTGCTGGAGTCCAACAGTGTACGTGGAGTTGCCTGGAAACTTACTCTGTCACAGTCCTGGAGGTTCAAAGTTGAAATCAGCTTGCTGCTGGTGTTATAGTGACATTTTAGAAAAGGTGTTGCCGTGTTCCATTCAGCTTCTCGTAGCCCAGGCATGAGTTCTTGTAGGAGTATGCATTTACATACTCGTTGCTTATAGATGGCTGATCACCTGCCCTTAGCTCTCCTCCATCAACACATGGTGTTTTCTCTGTCTTCCTGCCCCCTCGTGTGTGTGTGTGTGTGTGTGTGTGTGTGTGTGTGTGTGTGAAATTTTTCTCTCTTCTTCTACTTTTTTTATTATTGGTTTTTCAAGATAGGGTCTCACTCTAGCCCAGGCTGACCTGGATCTCATTCTGTAGTTCTAGGCTGGCCTCAAACTCAACAGAGATCCTCCTACTTCTGCCTCCCAAGTTTGCCTCCTGATCCAAATTTTTCTCTTATTAGGACTCCAGTCATATGTGTGGTTATGTGTGCTGTAACTTTGTTACATCTTCTAGACATGATTTATAAACAAAGTCACGGTCTCGGGTAGGGCTGAGATTAGAAGTTCAACATATCTTTTTAGAGGAGAAATGTCAACTTTTAATAGTGACTAAATATGGAAATGTAAAGATACTAAAGAGAGGAAGAAAGGTGAATCTCTAAAGAGTGTGTCATGGAAGTGTGAAAAGCTTCCCTAGGTAGAAATAAATACCAAAGAATATTACTTCAATTGATCTTGGAGAGACTTGTAAGTTCAAATTAGTTTTATAAATTTTGAAATCAGGTTTATATTAAAATGAGTGGTGAATTTATTGATGGATAAATTTTAGGTATATGTTGAAAAATGGCCAACTCAATATTCATCAATAATAAATTTTCATGTACGGACATAAATAACACTCTTATTTTCATTTGAACTGGTTAGTTGAATGCCAAATTTCACATCAAATTATATAGAATCAATTTAAGCACTTCAGAATTCATGATTGTAAAAGTGGCATGTTGAATGGCTTTAACCAAGTTGTACAGTGAGTGTAGGCCATAGAATAAATAAATAAGATCTTTTCACTTCTACTAGAAGAAATAAGGTCTGGCATGGCTTTGTTCTGATAAAGCTTTTATTTATAAAAACGTCGAAGGCTGTGGACTATAGTTGATCAGTCCCTGAGTTAAAGTTCTCATCCATTTTTTTTGTATATCAAACTATTGTAAGTGTATTATCAACACAGACTGAGAATATATGTTGCCTCAGGAATAAATTTGGTAATACCCAGCTGGAAACAGAATATATAGCTAGAAGTCTATTCATCCTGTTCCACAGTGCTGTCAAGAGAACCAGCCTTTTCTGGCTCGGGGTTGGGTTTTGCGATCAATGCCCTTCCTCCTGTGGTTCCTCTTATTTCCCAGCTACAGGACAGAGGAAGTGGGGTGGATTTATCTTGTGGGAAAAATGTCTAAGAGCCTGTGTGCCACTGGTTAGAGAGGTGGATTGGTGTACTGAAAATTCCTCATACTAGAGGGAAAAAGGAGGAAAGGATTAGGAAAAACATTGTTAGTCAATAGTGTCTGTCTGTCCAACAGATAACCACATATCCACAGATGCTGATTCTAAATCTGGTCTAGTTTGGCTTTTAAGGCTTCTCTCTCTGTTTTACTGCATGTGTATGTGTGGTAGTCAGTCTCACGCTGCTGGGATGATTCTCCAAACCAGGCACAGTTTTGGGAGGAAAGTATTTATTGAAGTAACAGATCCAGGGGAAGTTACATAAAGGCGAAAGAGGCTGGCCCCCTTTCACAGGTCCAAGCAGAGAGAGAAACCCATCACCAGCACCTCCAAAAGCAAGCAAGCACACTCAACAGTAGGAACTCCAGGCTTGAGCTCAGACTGCTCTTTGCATATCTGTGGCTGGAATTCCAGATCCACCCCAGATACACTTTAGGACTGGAGCCTAGGAGACCAGGCCAAGGTGACACCTCCTCCAGCTAGGAGACTGGAGACAAACCCAAGCTTTAATAAACTCTTGAATCTATTCGGGGACATCCATTCAAACTACCACAGTATGTGTGTATGGAGTGCATGCAGATGTGTATGTGTTTTGGCACATGTATGCATACAGGTAACCATGTATGTGCTCTTACATGTGTGTGAAAGCCAGATGTTGTCAGTGTCTTCCTCAGTGACTCTCTACCTTATGTTTGGAGAAATGCTCTTATACTAAACCTAGAGCTCACTACTAGACAGGTTATCCCTTCTCTGCCTTCCAGTGCTGGGTTGACAGGTGTGTGCCCCAGGACCCCTTCTCTGCCTTCCAGTTCAGGGCTCACAGGTGTGTGCCCCCAGGACCCCTTCTCTCTCTGCCTTACAATATAAGCCTTCCTTGGTATAAGCCCCAACTATATCTCTGAGTGCAGGAACCCCTTGTCTAATGAATCTCTTTATAAAGTGTTGACTTAAGGCCTGTAAGGAGACATTATCATTTAAAAATATTATTATTATTTTAAAAATATTTTATTTATTCATTTTCAAGGAGAGAGAGCGAGAGAGTGAGCACCAGGGCCACCACCTTGTGGGTCTGGCTTATGTGGGTACTGGGGAATTGAACTGGGGGTCTTAGGCACTGGAGGCAAGTATCTTAACAGCTGAGCCATCTCTCCAGCCCTAAAATAGTTTTTTTTTTTTTGTGTGTGTGTGTGAGAGAGAAAATACCTGACTCCAATGAATCCCAGAAACAAGATGATGCATGCACTCCTTTGTGTAGGCACTGGCCAATCAAACCCAGGCCAGCAGACTTTGCAAGCAAGCACCTTTAACCACTGAGCCAGCTCTCCAGTCCGAGACTTTATCATTATTGTACCAGACAGTGAACTTTTTGTTTTATGATCAACCTAGGGTGTTTGCTCTGTCCTTTCCTGAGAGGATATTCCTGTACTAACTGCTCAGACATCTTTGGTCACAAGGCTTGTAGACATGCTAGATATCCACGGAAATATCTATGCATATTCAGTTCTTTTAAGAAAACCATAATTATGTGTAAACTTTTGAGTATAACTGCTGTTGAATACTAAAGATATTATCATACTTTTTTTGAATTGTTAAGACCAGAATCTTGAGTTTTGCATTCTAATATATAATAAGTCATCTATACTTGGGACATCTAATGTGTATTTTAGAAATCTAATATACATGAAATCATGTAGTGACTAGATAAATAGTAGCAACTTTTGTTTGCTTTATGATGCTGAGTATTAAATTGAAGGCCTCATGCATGTGGTTTAACACTGAACTGTAAACTCAGTAGCATCCTTTTACTGTAAATATTTTTTTGTTCACTTTCTGGGAGGAAAAAGAAACCCTGAAAAATTACAGAAAGAAATTTCATTTAGCTTGGTCCATCTATCTCGTGCTGTTGTCCACTCTTTAGAACAGAAGACAATTTTCTAATTTTTATATTGAATCTACTGCATTCTCTTTAAATGCTGAATTCTTTAAACTTTGTTTCGACGTACACATTTGATTTCTCTAGGTAAGGACGATTGGCGTTTTATGCTATAGGAATTGATTGTCAATATCGCAAAGATCCGAGTCAAGTTGTTCCGATTCATTTTGTTCCTGGAGAAGCAGTGTGATTGGAAATTCCATGACTGGAGGGGTGAGCGTGTGGTTCCTTGAAGGGTGCTGGCATTGTGTGCACTGCTTCAGGACTCACTTAAGCTCGGTCTCGTGTAGCCTGTGTCAATTCTGCATGGCATTTGGTAGTCTGTGCAATATTAGTTATTATTTAAATCCAGAAGCATTTGTTATTTACAACCTTCTTTCTCTTTTAATTATTTGCAGAGAGAGAGAGAGAGAGAGAGAGGAGAGAGAATGGGGAATAGGGCCTCTAGCTGCTGAGAACAAACTCCAGATGCATGCACCAGTTTGTGCATCTGGCTTTACATGTGTACTGGGGAATCGAACCTGGGTAGCTAAGCTTTGTGACAAGCACCTTAATCACTGAGCCATCATTCCAGCCCAAACCTTCTTTCTTAAGAATATAAGGGAAGATTGAAATATTGAAGAAAGAAAGTAAGAAGTAAGGAAGTAAGAAGAAAACACTACTGAAATATGAATTACTGGACAGAGTGTGGAACTCACTGTAAAGGTCTGTCTGCTGTTACATTCTGCAAACATTTGTTTGTAGTTTGTTACATTCTGTGGGCCAAGCCACAGATGGCCTTTATCTTAAGCTTCTGTCTCCAGAGTACTAGTCACCGAGCATGCTGTGAGAGATTATCAGAGCTTTGAAATTCAATGACACAGAAAAGCAACTGCTTGGACAGTGAAAAGGAAGGTAGGGGCGGAAGTGCGGAAAGAGAAAATAAGAATATCTATGGAGGATTATCTGCACTGCATTGTAAGTAAGGCTTCCGCTTTCTTGTGTTCTCACTGGTTTGTAACTTAAGTTTTTGTACACATCCCTGTACCCAGCTATAAAACCCCTTTGTCAACTGGGGTTCAGGGCCAATGCCTTTTTAAAACTATGCTTGGCCCATGTAAAATAATAATAAATAAAAATAATACAGTAAAAGCCTCCACTTGTCCAGCTGTCATGGCTTTGTTGGCATGGGCATTTCTACAACAAGCGTGCCTTTTTTTTTTTTTTTTTTGTAGAATCTTGGTGTGTCTCAAATGTTGCTTGAGCCTTTCTCAGACACATGGCTTTAGGTGGGTGCTGGGAGTTGAACTTGGGTTGGCAGTCTTGCAGAGCAAGTGCCTCTAATCTGTGCTGTCTCAGCCCCCATTTTTGTTTTAACAAAAGTAATTAGAGCAGCTTCAGGCAGGTATTTAATCTAGTGCCTTCCCTATGCTTCCATGAACCAGAGACATTAATCCTCCATTGATTAAGTACAGATTCCTATAAACCACATATGACATCCTCAGGTTATCAGTTAAGATGTGAACATTCATGCTTCTAAAAGGAAACCTTAGTATTTGTTACCCTGCCTGCTCTTAGAATCCCTGCTGGGAAAGTCCCCTTGAAGTCTAAAGTGTCCAAGGGACATTGAGTTGGCTCCGGTAGGAGCAGAATCCTGCATATTTTCATAGCTCTTTTCTCTTCTTTAAGCTCTGGCTATTCCAGAGAGGCAAGACTCTTAAGAGAATTTGGCTGGAAAGATGGCTCTTTTATTTTTTTCCAGATTAGCCTGCTTACTGGATCTAGGATTTACCTTTGTCTGTCTGCCTCTTATTCTATCTCCCTGTTCTCCCTGTTCCTCCCTTCCCTTTGTGCAAAATGTCTTTCCTGTTGCTGGCACTAAAGCTTCCATCCCATGCTAAGCCCACATCGGTGGATTCAGCATTTTCTGTTCATCCTAAAAAAAAAATTCTCTTTTTCTGACTATCTCATTTATCAAGGCCTTTCCTGTGATAGTTAACTAGGTATTGTAAAATTTTGCTGTCATTGTTAAGTGGTGATCTTTTTTGCCAGTTTTAATGTTTTAGAAGCTTTAAGACAAAGATCACTTTAATGTATCCTCCACACTGTGAAACTATTTTATGCTTGGGAAATACTTTTAACGATGATGATATTTCTACTAATTACTATAGGATTTCTTGGAAATCCTAATTTCTTTCTAGGTGAAAAGTTCCTAGGGCTTGGAAAGAGGGAGTAGATACAGATGTGCACTGAACTTTAGAATTTGTAGGTAAACTGAACGTTACCTTCTTGAGATTACTGATCAGCACTGGTGATTTTCTACTGAAGAAGTCTGCACAAATATGGCCATAAAACTGCTACTTATTAGAGAGCAATTATATTCTAAGGAAACTTTTAATTATGTGGGCATATACTTAGTAAAGTGCTTGGAAAAAAGCCATGGAATTACTACAGTTTGGAAGGGTGTCCTTGGAGCTCCGCACAGTCCCTTGAAGAAGTCCCTCAGTCTGGCTCTGCTCCTGCTGCGAGGACACAGTGAAAGCAGAGAGCACATTTCACAGCTCTCCTATTGACTTACTGGTCATCTGTCATCTGTCTGAACGCCTGCGAGTGTTTTCACTTCCTCTTAGTCTTATTTTAACAGTTCTTCAAGGACTTTTTGTTTCTGTGCTGTGTTGCAGTCATGGCTTCAAATATGTCAAACTTTTCAGCAACTGGGGATTCCTCCAAAAATCAATGCTTTCGACATGAATAGTCCTGTTTCGTTTGGTCTGTTTTCCTGCAGAAGTATTTCATCCTCTTTTCTGCTGTCTTGGCCGCAGTTCTTGAGGGAGGGCTTGTGCACACGCACACTAACTGCTGAGACATCTTGTCCTGGAAGCTGTCTCTGATGGAGTTCCTGGATGCATGGGCTTTTCAAACTTGAAAATGACTTCAGATTTCAGCTAAGGGTCTCCGGTATGTGCTCAGCTGCCATCTCAGTTTCCTCATTCCTTAAAAAGGCACTTTTGAAGATATTCTGGTATTCTTGCTTTTATTCCTTTCCTTTCTGCATGAGCTTCTTAGCTCTGAGACACATCTGAGACATTGTGAATATGTGGACAGGGCTGCTAAACACAGCCATCCCTGTTTTCTTACACCAGACTGAAACTTGTAATCAGACTGCAGACTTGGAAGAGACTTGCAGGCAAACAGAGGCCTGTGTGTTCTCCCGGGTGTTATCTTACTCCCCACACAGCTGCTCCTTTGACTCACTGCACCAGCGTGTTTGGGTACGTTAGCCAGTGGGGGCCATCCGTGTGGGATTCGAGCTTTAATGCTGTTTCGCCATGATCCTGTCTTGTAAAGAAACAGCCACATTTGCCCTAGTTCTTGGGCCAGTGTTGGGTAGTGAAACTTGTCCTTAAGATAAATGCCAAATTGTTTTTCTCTTCTTATAACCTTGGAGGTCAGAACTTGGCCTTTTTGTTGTTTCATTATTGTCTCTATGACGTGTTCATGGTATTTTCCCCAAACTGTTTTGAGAACCTACATAAATTGCCCTTTTCAATCTATGTGGATTGTTCTTCTAACATTGAGGACTGATTGCGCTTATTGTGGCTAATGAAAATCCACAATTCATTTGCAGAAAGGTAGTTTTAGCACAGAAACCAGCCTACATTGTTTTGACCCCGCTGTGGGTATGGGAGTGGTCGCTGGATCTGAAAGAGACAGGGAATTGCTGGCTTGGTGGTGAAGCTGTTAGTAGGTAGAAAGTATCTGGCAGATCTGCCTGAGCCTTTTCCTGTTTCCTAAGAGAAACGGTTCCCTTGGACATGGGGCAACGCTGTCGTCTTCCCATATTTGCCAATTAAGCTTGGGAAACAAAGCTTCTGACTGAGGTGCAGAAGGGAAACTGTTTGCTTCCGTTCACCCAAGGTTACCCTCCTGTTTCGAATTCAGCCTAGATGTCTGCCTACACACATGACTTCCTGTTTAGTTTCGTCTAGGTTATGTGTGTCATTCTGGCACAGGTTTAATCGTCCTCTGTAAGTATTCATGTAAGCCATCACGTATGTTGCCCTAACAACAGGAAAAAATGTAATTAACATTTCTTACTGTTTTTGGTGACAGGTTGACAAGGTGAACATGGTAGTGCCAGGGTTTCACTTGCTGCACAGCAACCTCAAAGTGTACTGAGAATTTTAATTCAGTGTTCTATTAGGAAGATCCAGCTCGCTGCAGGCTACCGAAGCGTGGGCATAAGTGGCAAGTGCACCCCAGCATTTTCAAATATTGGCACTCTGTGGCTCTTGATCTGGATCTGGGGGCGGGGTATATGTTCAAGAGTGTAAGCATTTTACTGAGGATCAGCATGCCTTAAAGCAGAACTGTGTGGTTCTGTGATAACTGTTTTAAGCGTTCAGTTGGAGTCTAGAGTCAACTCTGGCGAAATTCAGATACCCTTCTGATGTCTCACTAAGGTCTACTTCCTACTCAACTTTCTTCATTTTCCCTTACCATGAGTACATCTAATTTCCCAAAGCTCGCCTCACACTTTGTCTGCAAATCATTCAGCATTCACCTGACAGGATTTCTGGGGAACACTGTGTTAACATTAGTGGTTCAAATAGAAGCTGGTGATCACAACGATTTCTGTGTCATGGAAGTGCAGAGTTCTAGCGCCCCTGTTTAGTTGGATCTTCCCTGGGCGACCTGTGCTTTCCTTACTAGACTTTAACCTATTCTTGGTGTTTGCTTGGCTTTTGATTCCTTCCCTTCCCCTCTCCTCCCCTCCCCTCCCATTCCCCTCCCCTTCTCCTCCCTCCTTCCCTCCCTCCCTCCCTCTCTCTTTCTCTCTAGCTCTGTCTCTCTCTTTCTTTTTCTTCCTTCCTTCCTTCCTTCCTTCCTTCCTTCCTTCCTTCCTTCCTTCCTTCCTTCCTTCCTTCCTTCCTTCCTTCCTTCCTTCCTTCCTTCCTTCCTTCCTTCCTTCCTTCCTTCCTCTCACTCTAACCCAGGCTGTAGTACCAGGTTGGCCTCAAAGTCCTGGCATTCCTCTTACCTCTGCCTCCCGGGTGCTAGGATTAAAGGAGTGTGCCCCCACTCCCAGCCTGCTTTTGATTTCTTGAACTAGTTTTTGTGTACAGTAGGGAGGTTTTTGTGTTTGCTTTTCTACTTCCCACTGTGTTTTATAATTTTATGTATTAGTGGTGGGCATCGTGGTGCTTTGGTATATTTCCAGGTCTTGTGGATCAAGCTAAGTAGCATATTTTTTACTTCACTTGACTAACTTTTTTGAGGTGAGAACAATTAAAAGATACACTCTTAGCCAGTTTCACATGCCAGACATTGTACGTTTAGTTACCATACTGTAAAGTGACTGGTTTGAAACTGCGCCTTTGGAATTTCATAGCACACCTTGATTGCCATCTTCTCACTCTCTGACAAATTTTTATTGATAGATCCTTTAAGCACACACAGTTAACATTCTTTTTTGCTGTTAAAGAAAAATCTTAGAGGAGAAGCCGGGCATGATGGCGCACGCTTTAATCCCAGCACTCGGGAGGCAGAGGTAGGGGGATTGCCATGAGTTCAAGGCCACCCTGAGAATACATAGTGAATTCCAGGTCAGCCTGGACTAGAGCGAGACCCTACCTCGAAAAACCAAAAAAAAAAAAAAAAAAAACTAGAGGAGACCAAATTTAGTGAGCTTATTTGAATTGAGTTTGTCAGCCTCAATATCTAGAAAAATAGTTACTTTCAGTTTTTCAAATTATTTAAAGGCTTTAGTTTGGTGGCCTTATTCTTCTGGGATCCTGACCCATTCTTGATTCCTTAAATGTTCTAGAGGAAACTTTACGTCAGGTTGAGAATTGTTATTTTAACATATATACTGCTCTAAGATTAAAAAAAGTGTCTAAGTGATTCATTTTTATATAAAATGACTTAGAAGTAAGTGTATTCATGAAATGACTTAGAAGTGTATTCATGAAAAATAAAACTATTTAATTCATGATGATACCTAAGAATGAGCCTTCTTTTAATATCAGAATTCAATGCAATTCGGGTTTTTTTGAATACTAGGAATAAATTTTAACATTTCTCCATTCAAAAATGAAACTGATTATAAGTAGAAAGAAAATACTGTTTTACTTTGAATTCCAAATGTGTTTTAAACATGTTATTATCTTTGGTCTTTTAAATGTCTTTTGTTTTAACTGGTTGTAGGAATGAATGAGACCCTCTATTTTTGAAAAAGATAGTTGATCTATTTTTCATTGCTTTACTTAAGGCAAGATTCTGGAATGTTCTCTAGAAAAATCATTCCAAATGTGAAATAGTTAATCAGCACATAATCAGTTACAGTATTTGCCAGCCCGTAAATCCAGGCTCATCTCTCACAGCTGGAAACTACTGGGAGTCACAAAGTCACAAAGCACTGTTGATGGACCTGGAGAGTCCATCCATCCATCATTGACATTTCTCCTACCCGCTCTTCTAGCCATATCCACAGACCCTTTCCTTCAGACCTTCTGACCATCCCCTCTCTAGCTCCATAGCTTGAAGTAGTCCGCAACAACCACACTCCTCCCCTTTCTGCACATCGTCACCTAAATGTCAGTTCTGCAGACAGGTTTTCCAGAACACGTCATCCTGAGTTTTTCCACCACTGTTTTCCGTTTTTCTTCTAGAACCTGTTATATTTCGTCTACCCCTGAAGGAAGCTTTGTCCTTTATAAGGAACATTGTATAGATGGAAAGCAATTAGTAACATTATATATGGACAGTATATATGCACACATGCATAAAATATCACTATTAAACCTGTAATTCTATGTTAGGTCAGTTTTGTGTGCTATAATAGAATATCCAACACAAGGTGGTTTTTAAAGATGGTTAATTAGCCATAGTTTGGTCTTTGCTTAGCTGTGTTGAGCCTTCATGGTATTTATTACATGCATTGAGGAAATGCAAAGGCAGACAGGCACATGCAGAGAAGACCCACGGTGAGAGAGGAAGCAGGAGAAGGCAGAGGGATTGGGACTTCCTTTATGACAAGTTACTATTGCAGAAGCACCCAGGTCTCAAAGCACCAGGATGCACCCCATTAATGCATTCATGGAAGAAGAGCCCCGTGACCTCCAGGCATCATCAGGAGCTGTGGTGAAGATAAGCCATATTCAAACCACAGTTGGGTCGACAGGAGTCTTCCCCTATGGGTGGAAGGCCAAATGAACACTCTATTAGCTTGAGAAGTTTAATTAGATCAGGCTTGTCAGTTGAGTATGCACAGAAATATTTCTTTGACTCTGCTAGGGATCATATTTTAATGTAAACATCTGGAAAGGGAGGCAAAGGCCTCCCATGCTGACCGTCATGAGAAGCACTGTCTGGAGTCCCTGTGCGCATAGAGCGGAAACATCAAGTGCAAGTTCAACCACTTTCCCACCTATTTAATTATTTGCTGTAGATTAACTGTTCAGAATTATCATATTCAGAAGTTTGAATGAGTGTGGAATTAAAACCCGATGTATCCATGTTATTTCTTCTATAAATTTCAAAGTTTCAATAACAAAGCGTTATTGGGCAGTTCCTTGGTCATAACTACGTCAGTGAACATAGTATGAACACTGTAATGCGTAGAGAGATCTTTGGTGTGCCTCTCTTCTCATGAACCATGGAGTTCTGTCCAGACATTTCCTTGTGAGTTCTTGACATGATTGCCATCATTACTTTGATGAGTACATCATTGTAACAATTTTATAACGATTTATTACCAACCCTGTCAATTTCAAATATCTTTCTTTATCAACTGAATGATTCATCTCATTGTGTTGTGTAATATCCCATAATATTATTTGGTGTTCTTAATTAAAACAAGTATGCCACATTACACAAGTGAAGATCATTTTGAAGTTTAAGAGTAAACAGAGTATAATGAATCTTGACTTCTAAGAGAATTTAGCATTTCATTTGTTGACATTTCTTCGTTCTCTGTTCTAGCTTTGCTCCACTGTGGTAAATACCCTAGCTAATTAACTGTTAACATTTTGGAATTCACCCCATTCTGGTGAAGACCTCATGGTGAACAGCAGTGGCAGAAGCCTGGGTCACTTAGCTGTCATCTCAAGAGAACAGATCCAGGAGAAAAGGGGAAGCTCTGTGCCTTCTCCTGAGAACCCCAGGGCTCTCATGTGGCCAGATCTTACCTTCTATCACCTGCCACCATCCTGTGACCAAACCTTGATTAGAGTGGACCTTTGGGGACACACCGTGTACACTGAAACCATAGCATCCCTTAAGTGCGGTTCCAGTAGTCATTCTGTGTTACATTGAGCTGCTTACAACATAAGCTCTTGATGACAAAGTACACTATGTGCCTTTCTTTGATAGCCCATTGTAGCTTTGTTTCTGAAATAAATCTTCAGATATCTTACTGCTTGACAGATGGAACATTAAGAGTTAGGCTGTAATTAATGCACCAACATATTCATTGGAAAATACTTTAAAGACGGGTGGTATTTTCTAAGCCTGGTTGATCTTGCTGGCTGTGTGGTTTCATCATAAGAATGAAACTGCATCAGGGTTACCAAGGTTTCCTGTGACTAAAGGAAAATGTTAGGTCCTTGTAGTCCTTAGTCAAGGGGAAAGTATTACCTCCAGTCTAGGTACTGTTTCTGGTAGGAAGTACTGCTTCCTCCAGGAGGCGAAATTCAATGATAAAAGTGTTGGCATATAACTAGTGGGCAGCTTTAGGTGATTTTGGACACCTCTCCACTGACTGACTGAAGATTTTTCCCATCATGACACAGGAGGGTATAGTGATGCTGCAGACACTCTTGCAGGTTGTGTGGGTGCTGTTAGCAGTGCATTCATTCCTGCAGGAAGGGAGTTCACCTCTCACTGCACGCTCCTCTGTCTCCTCTGCTCTCCCGACTTCTTCACTTTGGGATTCTCTGGAGTAAGTGTTCCAGTGATAAGAGCAGCTTGGTAAATATACTTGGTAGTTGGAGTTCTTGAGTTTATAGATATCCTCACTAATCACATATGTAATATGATAGTTCTTAAAGTTAAAAGTCAGTATTTGCAATGATTATAGGGCTGTTTTGAGTGACTTTCAGGAATAATAAATGATTTACTCTTATAATAATGGCTTTTAGTAGCAGGAATTTCTCTTGCAGTGGGATAAGTAGAAAGCATATGTTGAAAATTATAATGATGTAAGATACTATTTTAAAAATCATGTGTTATTCTAGTGATGTGACATTTTAAAATTAAAATAAATGTGAATTAACTTTGAAAGAATTTTTTTTCTTAAGAAATTTGGGCCATCCTAAAAATATTTCAACAATTTAAGTAGCCTAAAGCTAGGAATTATTGATACAGGATTTTGTTTGCCAGAAATGAGAAGACAATGCCTCCAGCAGATGTGTAAGCCACTTTGTGCATCTGGCTTTACGTGGGTATGGGGTATCAAACTCGGGTCATTAGGCTTTGCAGGCAAGTGCCTTAACTACTGAGCCATCTCTCCAGCTTGGAATTTAAAAAAAATATTTATTTATTTGCAAGCACAGAAAGGGGGAGAGAGATGGGGGCAGAGAGGGAGAGAGAATATGCCACTGCAAATGAATGTTAGGTGCATGAGCCACTTTGTACATCATACCCAGGTCATTAGGCTTTGCAAGCAGCAAGCACCTTAACTACTGATCCATCTCTCTAGTGCTGGGAAATTGTTTTTTTTGATGGAGGTGTTCTTCTGTATAATAAAGATTTTTGTGGATGTTAATCATTTCATGTCACTGACAAATGTATTTCTGGGAAGGTCATGGAATATGCTATATATATTTACTTTTTTGTTTAATATTGAAGTGTTTATTTTGCTGAAAGCTATAAAACTAGATTAGAAAAGTAACCTGTATTTTCTAAACTAGGCTTATTTTATGGGCTATTTAAAACAGTATTTTTAATAATAGTTTTTTTATTACATTGCAAATGTCAGTGTCTTCTATAACTAGGACATGGGGATGGGAGGTAAAATTGATTATTATTAACTTTTTACATTTTGGGAGCTAACAATTGAAGAATTTCATCTAGTTGTATATATTACAGTTTTTGGATTAGGAATGCAGCATAGAAGAGCCCTGGAAACATTTGATCCATTATGGCTAGAAATCTTTCTCACCTTCTTGAACTACTTTATTACTGCTGATGTGGGTGATATCTTGAACTGTCTCCAGAGAAGGTTGTGTAAAACTTTGTTTGCTTTTTTGGAGTTACGGCTAAGCCATCTTCTATATTCTCTTTAAAATAAAGTATATTGTGTTTAGGACAGAAAGTCAATTTAAAATCATACTTGAATTTGTGTTTTATTGTCATCACTTATTTCACAGAAATATGTGGTGCATTTTTCCGAAGGTTAGGAATAGTACTATTTAAACTTATTGGCACATGTTTTATTATTTTCTCCTCTATGCTAAAAATGTGGCCCCAACATATTAATTTGCTAGTTTCTAAAAATGCTTAATAGTGCATATAATTCTATCTTTAAGATATCTTGGCTAAGTATTTTCTTCTTTAAGGAAAGGTAAAATGAAGGACCTTATTTCCTCCTGGCTTTATTCGTTCATTGAACATTATTTAATACTGAATAGAAATCATTTTGCGGTTTTTATTGGCATCTATATTGCGGGTTGATAATTGCTTCCAAAATTCACATTGTATCTTTCTTAATATTATCCCCACTTTTCTCCAACCATAGTCCAGGCTCATATGGGCCTGATGTGGCTCAAGCCATTGGATGTGAGTAGAGTTAACCATGAGCTTCTGACTCAGGCCTTTCAGGGAGGCGTTGGCCATTCTCCTCCCACTTTCCTGTCCCTGCTGGCAGAGTGTGGAGGGGATCAGCAGTCAGTTCTGGAGTGGAGGAGGATGCCCTGGGCACGGCAGAGCTTTGAGGGAGAGACAGCCTTGATGACCTTGGAGACTAGAAGTGCTGGTCTAAGCAGGAAGGAAGTAAACATCAGTGTCAGCAGCTATCACTCTGGGTCTGTCACGGCAAAATGCGGATGTTACAGTTCATCGTCATGTTGGCAGTGTCTGCCCTGTCTGCTGCATTTTTGAGGTTTAAATTTAAAATTTATAAATAATATGTGAAGCTATTGCCACATGAAATGTAGACCCAAGACAAGCACTGAATTCTTGCTGATGCCGCTCTGCAGTGTTATAGTGGTGTGATTTCATCTCAGATGGTACAGTGTCAACCTTCGGTGACAGTCCAAGCCTGCTCCTGGAGTTAATGCTTTTGCAGGATGTTGTCATCTGGGGACAGAGGTTGTGTGTTTCCAGCCTTTGTGTTCCTTCCTTTCTTTTCCCTCTTCCCCTTCCTTCCCTCTGTGCCTTTGGCCCCTGTGCAAGGAGCCCGGTACTGCTCAAGAGGCTCGCTCCCCAGGCAGGGCCCACAGATCCTAATAGAGACCAGGTGACGTGGACTCCAGTTAGCTGCCTGGGGAACTTGTGGGCTTAAATTATAATGGATGGAAAAATGCCCTGTGCTTTGCAACCTTTTAAACTAAGTCATCCCACTTACGAGAAACTGTGAATGTTATGGGAACTGATTTCCGTGGGGGAGAGGAGTACTGGAAAAAAAAAGTTTCATAATGATGAGTGAGAGATTTTCAGAAAGCATTCTTTGGTTTATTTTCAGTCCAAAAGGCAACGCATGTCATCACACTGGGGATGATCTGTGGCTTCCTTGAACGTGAGGGTTTGCTCCCACGTTCCTAGTTACGTTCATTGTGTCAAAAGACTTGTGTCCTTGGCAGAAGCATTCCAAAACGTGATGCTCATATTCTAGGTGGGAAATGAAAAGAAGAACCCCATTCCATTATGGGGACAGTAGCCGTCGTTCTATTGGCATCCTTCCCAAGCTGGAAACCTGAGGTGTGTCAAGTTCCATCACATTCTGTATGCATGGCCCTAACTGCCAACAGACACCAGCCATCCTTCATCTTCAAGAAAACTGGGCAGTGAGCACATGCACTCATTCTTTGCCTGTGATCCATGTGCATTTGAAAATTCCTTTTCTGTATGAATGGAGAAGCAGAGGAAGCATTGCCTTCCGTGTCCTGTCTCCTGGTCATGTGTCAGCACTGACACACTAACGTCACTGTGGACTCTGCTCTGCGTTCATTTTCCTGTCAGCCTCTCACAAGCTGCTGGTTTCGTTCGCTGGCATATTCTTGTGGCTGTCAATATCCTCTCTTCCACATTTGAAGGAAATAGTTTTCTAGTCTTTTCTCACTGTTCCTTCCCATCATCCTAGGCAGCGCTATCAGAAGTGTTAGCGTTGCTGCGCTCTGGACACACAGTGATACCTGGAATATTTAATTCCAGACCACTCCCAGTCCTGATACCTCGCGCATCTCCTTGTACCGAGAACCCCCTCTCAAGTGCCGTGGCAGTTTTCTTGCCCTTACACCAGTGGTCTTTCTGGTCTCTCAGTTCTCAGGTCTCCCTCATTTCCACTTGAGGTTGAACCCTATTTTAGCCAGCTACACCTCGGAGTTACCGACTTTATAATTTGTGTAAACTACCTAAGTCCCAGTTACCTAACTCAATGCCCTCACTCAAAGTGGGTGACTACAATATACACCATTTTGAGCGGTTGACAGGATTGAGAACATTGGTCAATGGCATGATTGAGTGCCAGGCACTTAGATTCAAAATAAGTGGGAGGAACTTTACCTTTAACATGAAGATTATTGGAGACGATAATCAATCAGTTGGACGATGGAATGGTAGACGAGGTTGGTGGTAAGATAATGAAAGTGAAGAACTATGGATTTGATCTTGTAAAAGCTTTGGGAAACCATCTTAGTTCTTAATCAGTGAAGTGGTGCCATGTAAATGCTATTTAAATAGTTTATGTGGAGGTGGTACAGATTAGTGAGTGAAGTTTGACTTTGTTGGATTTTTATACTGAAACGTTATGGTATTTCCATGTTAGCATGTCTTGTTTGATATTTTCTTTCTTTTTAATGTACATCATAGTTTACAGTGCGTTGTTATATGCTTTTATTATTTATGAATGACTTAACAGATAACATTTTATGTATGTATTAAGTGCTGTTGTGTTCATTTCTCTGGACCAGGAGACACTTCTTGCGAAGTGTCTGCTATTGCCCTGTAGAAATTGTGCAGCAAACTTGAGTCTCCATAAACAGATGTAGGATGGTGAAGCCATCTCTAAAAACCCTGTGTGGTTGCCAATAAATTTCAAATGCATTTATATTTGTTGTTAAAGTATTTATTTGAAATACGGTTCTTAAGAACATATATATTAATCAGTTGTCTTTAACTTTCAAGAATTTATGTGACAATACTCTGACCAACACTATTCAGATTGGAATGAAATTTGATTGTGAAGGTCAGGGTCAGCCCTCTGATGTGCTTGTTTACTCTTCTAGAAAGTAGATGCTTCACCTCAGCCCAGGATGGTGACGTCATCCTTTCTGATGTTAACACCTTCATATCCTTCAATCAAGAAGAGTCACCAGGGCAGATGAAAATGCCATCTACTGGCAAGGCATGCAGCAGTCTGTGACTTTAAAACATAGGAATGAGAAATCATTTTACTCTTAAAGCCTGAAGCAAGAATCTTTGTGGCCATAAAGTTTGCAATAGTTGATTTGACTTACTCTCAAAGTTTGTTGTGATCATTCCTGAGCTCCTCCAAAATCAGGATGAGGCTGATGTCAGTGAAATAAGCAAACAGAACAGTGCTAAGATGTCCCTTAGTGGTAAGGTCTGTATAGAAGAGTGCTCCCCGGGAGGGGTGGAAGAGACAGTGCTTTGCAGTGTGCTGGCTCTGTCTTTCCCAACACCTCTGTGAGGGGCTTACTCCTTCCTGAAGGTCTGAATCGCCAGGCAGCACTGTGGACACTTGTTGGTGGCTGGAGGGAATGTGAAAGGCTATAGGTTGCTCCTTCCCTGAATGCTCTGGCTGCCTCATCCGGGTGACTCTGTGTGACCCTATCTACTTCCTCCTCACACTGCTCCTGGAATGGTATGGTGCCCCTCACAATCCTGGTTTAAGACCCTTTTAGCACAAAGCACTTGCAAATAGGCATAGGTTCCAAGAGGCACAGTGGGGACATAGGCAGAGAAGAGAGGTGAGAATTCACCAAGGTAGACCAACTACTTCACAGTTGTCCTGAGCCCAGGCTGTGTTTGTGGTATTTAATCTTATGTGACAGAAGTGGGTGGCATTTGATTAAGGTTTCAGGTACATATTTGTGAACTTGCTTGGGGAGCCGAGTACCATCTTACATGCACAGGCAGAAGTGTTTGACATTTGAGTTTGAGTCCCAGATAACAGTCTTCACAAATATCACACCCTACAAGCCTAGTGCACTAAATTGCATTGCAAAGCAAGAAGATTGCAGCCTCCAGCCCCCAGCCCTCCCCATCATCTCCCCATTGATCTTGGAAGAATGGAAGCCCTCCAGCCCTCCCTCTGACAGATTTAGCAAGTGGTGAATCCAGAGTGTGGGGATTGCAGAGCTATGGGAAGAAGACATCAGGAGGGTTAAGTTATGGTCCACTTCTTCACTGCCTACTTCGCAGGCAGGTTAGGGGAGGACCTGCGAGTTCTTAGAAAACACAGTGGAATGGTACAGGAAATGTCAAATAGCTTATTTTGATTTTTTTTTTAAAGAAAAGATATGTGGTTTGTGGGAATCCAGAACTAGTACTTCAGAACCCATAGTAGGACTATGACCAGGGAAGAGCCATGGGGAATCTCTAAGAACTGTAGATCAAGGAATCTTTATGAGCTGCTTTGCACCCGTAGAAGAGAATTCGTTGGTAGAGAATTCAGGGGACTCTGACAAGTTAGAGCTCAGAATAAGAGATTAGCTGCAATTTACACATCAAGGGTGATTTTAGGCCAATCAGAGAAGCACCCTCCTGTGTCTGAAGAGGTGCATGGCTGAGTCTGAGTTGTCAGCAGGAAGAATACCATATGAGGAGTGCAGCCCTGTGCATCTAACGGGATAGTCATAGAATCAGAAGAATTGGGATAGATAGACTTGGAATTAAATCAAGTTAATTGAGTATTTGTTTCTTAAACTAATTGCATTTATTCACATTTCTCTTTAGTTTAAAAATAATTTATGTATCTGAAAAGCGGTGTGTGCTGAACATCCGGGGATAAGTGGAGGCGACCATAGCTAGACACATGGAAATGGAGTGATTCCATCTGGAGGGCTCTCCCTGTGCCTCCTCCAAGTCGTGTGGAAGGAAGACCTCCAGGAGATGCAGAGATGGCGTCAGGCCAGCCAGCCGTCTGCTTCGTGGCCTTCCTATTCTGAGTGTTTCTGTCAGTTGCCCTGATCATAGCCAGAAACAGCTGTTTTTGTGACGTTCCGACTGCTGTTTATTTTTGGTAGAAGCAGGAAGAATGTCAGAGGTGCTGTTTGAGTTTTAGGCCCTTTTGTAAGCATCGAAGATGAAACCATTTAGACCTCTGGCCCTCTGTCATTTCAGCGATCAGTTTCAAACGCAGCCTTTTAATTTCAGCACACTTAACTTCTGAGGATGAGTAGGGCATCGGGCACATACTATAAACCGGTATTTTTCTGAGCCATAAACAGGAACACAAGCAGCACAAAGACAGCATGTCAGCCAGCAGTGGGCCGAGGAGAGGGTCAGGCTCAAGAGCTCTCCACAGTGGGCAGCCTTTCTGCCTGCTTCTTCACCGAGTGCTGGCACATGTTGATGGCGCTACTGGGTCAGGTTGCCATAGTGTTGAGTAAACAAATGTAATATTTTCATGTCACCCCAAGGTTGATATGCGAAACACAGTGGATGCAATGGCTTGGGAACAAAGAGTAGCCGAGTAAACCCATGAAAATTTATATGGTGTGTACGTGGATTATAATTCCTGTCACTTCATAGGTGCACTTCTGTCCTTTGACTCAGTTAATCTTGTTTAGTTTGTCTGCGAATGCACCTCAGCAGATACCAGCCTCCCAATAACTGACTGTGAATATCATTCTAGCTTTCTTTCAAAAGGCAAAGATCCAAGGCACAATCCCCAAAATAGAGGGTACTAGTTACATGGAAAGTTTCCTGAGCCAAGAGCAAGGAGGTCAGGACCTGGGCCATGAGAGGGAAAGATGACCCCCGCTGAACCCTGCCGAGGCATCTTCTCTCCTTGGCATTTAGCAGCCTTCCTCTCACATTGATGGATACTTGAACCTGCTGTCCATCTACCTTGTCTCACTTTGTGGGTATGCTACATGTATATTCTTATAAATGCAAATGAATAAACTATAATTACAAATGAAAATATAAATGGGACTTTATAATTGTAAATGATGGGCATTGATTAGATTACACTTCTCTTCAATGAAGCGTTTTGTAAGTGTAGTCCTGTACTTCTCTGAGCAACTTGATGAAGTCTTATTCCATGTGGTCTGCCAGTCATCCCCTGCCCAGCGGATCCTCACTGTACAGTACTCTCCTGTCAGTCACTCAGTAGTGGACTAAGGTTACCAGGTCAGCTCTGGAAGATTCCTAGTGAATTTCACATGGAAGTAGAGCAAAAATTTAAGAATGTTGATCCCAAGGAAATTCCCAAATGGCATAGAGAAACCATGAATTTGCTTTCTTTGAAAACAAAGAGATTTTTGACTTAAAAAGAGAGAAGATTGTATGGTAAGTTGCTGAGATTTAGTGTCAGTAAACATGAGTGTTAGATTTGGTACTGTACATGGTTTCAGGCATACAGTGGAGGTCTTGGTACTTATCCCCTTTCGACCTTTATTTGGAGTTGTTGTAGACTTGCTAGTTAATTGAAATATAAATTCTTTGCAGAGACCTTATAGTTTTTGCCCCTTCTTTCGGTGCTAAGTAAACTTGATGGCTAACTGAACTCCAGTGCAATACTCTAAAAAGTATTTAGCATAGCCCTAGGTGAACTGCATGTTCTTGAGCAGATTAAGTAGAATTTAATTTAGGCGTATTATACTACCATAATTCTGAAAGATAGTGCCTTTTGCTCATCTTATATACTACTTTTTGGAATGGTTTAATTTTAAAAAGTATATTCTTTATCACAAGATGAATGTTTTTGAATGTTTTATAATGTACTTGTCACTTTAAAAGGTAATAGTTGTTTAAATGTTTGAGATAAAAATAACAAACAGTTTTGTTTCATGTGACCTTGGGGTAGTTAAGTAATTTTTTAAAAAAATTATTAAGGTCAGTTAACTTAATATTTTTTTTTTTGGTTTTATAAAATGTGAAACCATGGTAACTCTGATGACACTATACAGTTTTTCCGGTTTTTTGGATCCAATAAAAGTTATTGACATTCCATGCTAAAACCAAACATTAGTGGTCCTTCTTCTAGGGTTTCTTCTTATCATTTGAACAGAGTGGATGCTTTTATTTACTTTTTATTACTATAATTTAAGAGAATAAATATTATTTTTCAATTATGTTCAATAAAGGTACCTAAAGGAGTATAAGGCATTCTCTCTATATTTAAACTCAGATTACTTTGAAGGAGTTCTTAAATTAGAAAAATTGTATAGGCTCAGAGAAGACAGTGTAATGTTTTATAGTTTTATAGAGCTTTTAGAGAAGTGTAAGAAGAAATTCCATGTGGGTTAGTCACTGTGATGCATGCCCGTAATCCCTGGATTCTAGAAGTTGAGACCTGAGAGTCAAGAGTTTAAAGGCCATTGTCTTTATATTTGGAGCTCAAGGTCAGACTGGGTGACATGAGACCCAGTCTTCAAAATTCAAGTCCCCTCTCCCTCCACACATAACAAATTTCTGAATAGGGCAAAATTCTTAAACATTGGATAAAGTTGATTACAGAGAATTTGGTGGGGAAACTGGCACTTAGATTCATTGTCAGAAACAGAAGGGATATTACTGAGTTGAGCTGAGGAGACTGAGGGACTATTTTATAAAGTCATTGGGCCAAAAGATACAGGTTGGTGGTAGAGAAGGGTGGAAAATTAGGTTCTGGGTGGGTGTGACACATCATCTTAAAGGTACCTACGTCCTATACTATGTATGGGTTTTTTTCTTATTGGTAGGTCATGAGAAACGATAGAAGAGAAAAGGCATAGTCAGAGGTACACTTGTGAAGACTTGATGCATAGCTGAGAAACCTTGTGATACTATAGATAAGAAATAACTGAGCCAGGCAGTGAGCTCCAGGAGGGCTGCATGCTGTGTTCCTTCTGCTTCACTTTCCCCAAATCCATTCAGATTTTGGGCCTCCTTCATTTCCAAATCCTTGGGCAAAAATCATGGGCATAAAAAGCAGATATGTTTCTTTATTTTTCTTTGAAATGAGTCATAATAACAACAATAATAATTATTATTCTAAAACAACCCAAGGGAGCCAGTCAGCCAGCATTATATAGTTGAACTACAGGTGTGGTGTCAGAACTTCTGTTGTAAGTGGTCAAGAAAGCAAGAAGCCACCCACTCTGTACAGCAGTAACTGAGATTAACGAGTAACTGTCTGTAAAGCGAATTTTCTTTCATCACCATATCTGTCATTCTCAGCCTTTAAAATGATTTCCTGTGTGAAACAAGCAGCAGAGATAAGCCTGTGAGACCCGCACTGCAGGTTTGTCTGGTCTAGTTAATTTTCCTTCCTCCTGCTCCTGTCTGCATTTGTCACCATAGGGTGAAATATTCTCCAGGCCTTTTCTTAATCATTTATCATACTTCTTCCTTCTAGGGAAAATGGCCTGCCATTATTTCCTTCTTGTTTTTGGCTAGGTTGCCAGACTTCACCCATCTAAATTGTTTTCAATGGTTAGCTTCAGTAGTAAATGAAATGTTGTCTTTGATTTAATGTATGACTCTATTCTGTGCTTCATCCTTTAAAACACATTTTGCTATCTAATTTTCTGAATGGCTCTGAGATATAAAGGGGCTGATAATTTTATTTACATTGTATATATAGGACTTTTGATAAACTGTCAGTTTCAGTGACATAATTAAGTTGGCTACCTTGAAATAAGAAATGCAGACTCTGACACTATTTAAAACAGTAGCCAGAGAAGTTCAGCCTTTATCTGACAGAAAATTCACATAGGAGGAGAAGAAAGAGAGTAAGTATCCCATGTCGTCGTTAGGGCTTATTTCTAAAACACCAGCATCAACATCAAGTTTAGGAAGAGGAGCAGAAGAACAAATAATAATGAACAAAAAACTAATAGTAATCTTCATAAAGTTATTTATAGAATTTCAGTGCTGGATACAATTTTGAGATTTCTTTCCTCTTTCCCATTCAAAAACTACACTAAAGAAGTTAACATTTAGAGCACAATATCAATAGCAGGAAATTGAGATTAGTATATGGGGGAGAGAGAGAGGGAGAGAAAGAGAGAGAGATGAGAGAGAGAGAATTTATGAAATCAGAAAAGAAATTATAGTATTACACCAGTGACTTACATAACGTCATCAAGCCAAGAGGTGAAAAACATGGTTTTTCAGTAGCAAGTTTCTAGGCTTCTATCTGCCTTTCAGCCATAGGTTCTACCAGAACATTCCACAAAGGTCAGTGATTTTGAAATAGCATTAGTGCCAGAACTCAACTTTTTTTGTGATGATACCTCAAAGCCCACTTTGTTTATACTGACTCAAAAATTTAGTTTTATCAGTTTGGATCTTTGTCAGAAATGGGAATGAAAGCCCTACTTTTGCTGCTCCTGGTGCTGCCCAGCAGTAGGCCTCTGCTATTCTGGGAAAGATCTCATTAAAGCTTCCCAAAACCTCTTGATAGTCACTTGGATGAGAATAAAAAAAGAATGTCTTTAATCAGATGCATAGCTGCTAATGCTTTTCTTCTGTATCTAATTGCTTTGATAATAAAATGTTGTGATAAAAATGGAGTCATTGGGTTTTAAACATGTGGCTTTAAGCTTTATGTGTTAGAGAATGTGTTTACTTAGTGAAGTACTTCGTGACAAATATTTGTCAACACTATTTATCAACCTCAGGTAGTATTTCCTGGAAGTAGCAGGCCTTCACACCCCACAAAAAGTAAAACGAAACTGACATATAGTTTTATTTCATCATGGAACTTGATTTTCAGCTATAAAAATCAAATTTCCTTCCATGTTACCAATAAAATGAATTTAAGAAAATGGCTTTTATAAAAATGTAAGTTACTTTATGTAGTTGGAAGTATCTTCATGAATTTGCTAAGTTCTCTAGCATTTGACCTTATCGGTTTAGTGTGCAAGTTCCTGTGACTTATAATTTTTGGATTTATAAATAAAGTTGTACTGGGGTGGGGGTTGCTGTTTCACCCTAAGTGCTTCTGTTCATTTATACCAGCTTTGGCTTCTAATCTTATTTTGTCATGTCTGTAAGCTAGGCTAGTTTGGTATACTACAGAATGTCTGTTTACATGTAATTCTTATGAATGTAAAAAAAATTAAGTGCTTTAAATAAATGTAATTCATGGGCTGGAGAGATTAGTTAAGGCACTTGCCTGTAAAGCAGAAGGATCTGAGTTTGATTCCCAGGTACCCATGTAAATCCAGATGCACAGGTGGCACATATGTCTGGAGTTCCTTTGTAGTGGCTGTAGACCCTGGTGCACCCATTTTCTCTCTCTGTGAATAAATAAATAAATAAATATAATATTTAAATAAATAATATTTTAAATAAATTTCATGATGGAATGATTCCACGTGCTTTAAGTATGCTTTTATTTTTCACAAGGGAAACATTAAGATTTGAGGTCAAGGAAGTTTTATTTCCGCAGTAGAATGTTCTGTAGTGAATACAGTTACAAAGGCAAGTGCTTCCATTAGATGAGGTGAAGGAAAAGCCTCTGTAATGGGAACTGTCTCTTATTTCCAAGCAGAGCCAGTTTACCACACTCGCAGTGTTCCTTATAATAGCACAGAGCACCTTTCTGTATCTAGTGGGACATTAGTACCTAGCAGTCAGGGGGGGCCTGTCAGGTCTCTTTCTCTGTGGATGTTTTCTGAGGCATTTGGGTCTGCGGCGTTGCTTTATTGGTTAGATAGGGAGTGTTGCTTCCCTGTCCCAAGGGCCTCATGTTCATGTTTTCCACGTCACTTCAGACGAGGGTTTGCCACTGCTTTGTTGTTGTGCTACATGCCATTGAACTGTGTGTGTGACCTTTGCCCTCATTTGTTTGAGAAAGTAGTGAGCCAGCCAGATTTGGAAAGAAAAACAATAAGAACAGTGTCTGGCGGTGTCCTGAGCCAGCCTGGGATTTGTCCAAATTCCTATCTCCCAGTCTGGGTTTACGACTGTGAAGACCATAAACAAGTATGAACATAAAGCCTGCCGGTTATTAGATCCCTGGGGATTAAACATGAATCCCAGGGTCATGAGGTCATTCTTTGCTGTCTGTCACCTGTCATCTGTCTGTCTGTCTGTCTGTCTGTCTGTCTATCATCTATATCATCTATCTGTCCTGTCTGTCATCTGTCTGCCAATCATCCATCTATCTATCTATCTATGTATCTATCTATGTATCTATGTATCTATCTATCTATGTATCTATCTATCTATCTATCTATCTATCTATCTATCTATCTATTATCTGTCTATTATCTATATCATCTATCTGTCCTCTATCTGTCTATCATCTATCTATCCATCCATCCATCCATCCATCCATCCATCCATCTCATTTATATCTCATTGTGTAGTGCATACTGGCCTTGAACTCACTGTGTTCTCTAGACAGGCCTTGAAGTTAAGGTGATTCTCTTGACGAGGTCTCCTAAGTGCTGGAATGCTGGGTACAAGCACATATGCCACCACACCTTTCTTGCTTGTTATTTTTTTAAATGTTTTTATTGGCTTAAAATTACAAATATTGACACAATATGCTCAGTATTATAGGTTCTTAGATAAAGCCATTGAATCCATGATGACATTCCCTCTTATGCATTAGTAATTCTCCCCCCATGACTCGTATATTCTTTCTGCCCCCTATTCCGCAAATTTCCCTGAGTCATAGTGGGTGAGTTTATATTTTGCATAGTTATTAGGTTTTTAAGAGTCTGTAGATTTGTATTTTGGACAATTTTGGGCACCCTTGGTGCCTCTCTCTATTGTCCTTCCCCAGGTTATCTGCCTTGCTGTGGGAATAGCTCTTTTGCTCACCATCTCACTTCCTTAGAGGTTGCGTTAGGGCTCTAAGTGGTGAGTTTGAGGTGAATGGTCTCCTGCTTGGGTGTCCCCCCATCAAGTCATGTCCCTTTGGTGGAGTTTGGTGGTCCCTGGTTCATGTTGCTTTCTGATAAATACAAACAGAGTCTCCAGTGGAGATTGAGATTATTATTGGTCAATTGACACAAATATTGCTAGGTTGTTGAGCATTTGGCAGGTGTAGCCTTTCTGAGGACCTGTGGATAAGTGAGGACTTTTCCACGTAGATGGGGTTCTTGGTCCCCATTCAGGATTGCCCTGGGTTCCCTTACCAGTCAGGAGTTCCCTGCCTCTGAGCGGATCTCATAGCCAATTAGCCAGCTGTTGATTACCCACCTAGGTTGGGTGCCACTATTGCACAGATGGGCACTTCTTGACTTGCTTGTCTGTGCCATATTGCTTGTTATTCTTAACAGACTTCATGTATGTCTCAATGTTAGGGGCTTTTGCCTAGTTGTCAGATAACATCATCTTCCTGCATGGTTGTAAGGTGGTCCTCTGCTAGTTTTTAGGCTTCCAGACAAGTCAGGTTACTGTTGGCACAGTTTTCAATGTGATATTTCATTTTTGCCATTCAGTCCAAGTACATTAATGATCTCCTAGGGATTACATTCCAATGTTTGGTCTACCACTTCTGATTCTGTTAGAATAAGGACTATAGTGAAATGAAAGATTATTTTGGAAGATATCTTTCATATAGTTATGTATTTGTCTACTTTCATTTTTTTATTCATTTGCGTTTCTAGGTATCTTTATGTGCTTTCACTGTTCTATCATTTTTGTCCCAAATTATGCATCGCAGAATGCTGAACCCTATCAATTTTTTTTGTTTTATTTTATTTTATTTATTCATTTTCAAGCTGAGATACAGAGAGAGAGAGAGAGAGAGAGAGCGAGAGAGAGAGAGAGAGAGAGAGAGAGAGAGAGAGAGAGAGAGAACAAGAGACCAGGGCCACCAGCTTGTGGGTCTGGCTTATGTGGGTCCTGGGGAATTGAACCCTGGGCCTTAGGCACTGGAGGTAAGTGCCTTAACCACTGCGCCATCTTTCCAGCCCTGAGCCCTATCAATTTTTGATACTTTTTCATTTGATGATGAATGAAATCCATCTAAGTAGTGATGTGTTTATGTTTTCATGTAAACAACTGTCAGCAAATGCTCTCTTCATGTTACAAAACTACAATTCAGTTATATAATACTTTTCTCAATGCTAGGTTTTTGATATAATTTACTTTTACATTTATCCTAAAATGAATTAAAATTTGTATGAACAACCAAATGAAAAAATTCTTAGTGTTTTAGAAATACTATAATGAGTAATAGCTAATGCTATCTTCTTCATTGTACTTTAATCTGAGTTTATATGGTATTGTTAGTGACTCGTAGATTACATTTTAGCCATAAATTTTGTTATCTCTAAGAACAGTTATTAAGCCTTGTGTGGTGACACCTGCTATAGTCCTGTAGACCAGGCAGGTTGAGAAGGGAAGATCACTTGACCCTGTGAGTTGAGGATCAGACTGGGCAACATAAGGAAATCCCATCTCAACAACCAAACCAAAACATCCCCAAGCAACAACAATGAAAACTAGTTATTGTGTATTTAATATGAATAGAGTTTTTATAGCTAAACAAATAGGAAATCCAAGAATATAGATGAATATAAATACATTACATGATATTTATATTCTGAATTCCTAGGTTTTATCATTCTGAGTTCTCAGGTAAATGGATACATGGACAACTTACTTTAAAATAAAGAGTGCACAATGAATTCACACCCAGGCTTTTAGAGGAACAAGTAATTATGTTGGGCAGGGATTAGACTATGAAATTAGCACTTTACCTTGGTCACTTACAGTTTCAAAGGATAAGCATGTTTCAATTACATTTTCTTTCTTGACATACTTAAATATATTTAAAAATTTACCTGAAAAAGTTGGGTGACTTTGTAAAAAGTAAATTATTTTATTTTATTTTATTGGGATGGTGTCTGGAATGTGTGCTTATCCTGGACAAATGGATACAAGTCATCTTTTAATATGAGCTGCATTTTTCTGGGCTGTAATTCATTTTTAAAAAAGTTTGGAAGTAGCAGTGAATTCATTCACTTATTCATTCAAACTTTCAGCGCATGTAGCTGAAGATCACCCCAACTCTGGATCCCCTGGTCCCACCTTCTAAGACCATGGCTTACCACTCACACTCATCTGAGATGCTTTAATTCTAGAAAAGGAAGAACATATTTTCAAGCATTCATATTGTCAATCAATATTTTAAATGAGTTTCAGGCCTGTTTTTTTGCTATTCCTGTTTTTGAAAAATTTTGCCCCCTAATTTGCATGTGAAACAAAAGGAGCTTGACCAGCAATGCTGCTGGGCATCCTGGCTGCAGCCAGGAGCTGTTAGGGACAGTTCAGCAGGGGGTTCAGGCCCATCCTATCTTGGTGACCTTTAGAAAGAATATCCGCTTCCTGATACGATAGGATCTCACACTTACCACCTCTTTCTTTTTGAGAAGTCTTTAAGAATCAGTTTATTAAACCATAAAAATAAAGTAACACATTTAACTTTCTTTTCATTTGAAGTGGTATTTGGTTAGTATGAGAACATGGACAATTTCCATTGAAGACTGGCTCATTTTCCTGATGATAATTTGCAGGCTGCATATGGTGGTTTTCTGCTTGCTTTTGTGTTTGTGGTCCTAGGGATGTGCTCAGGAAACTGTCTATCTCTGAGGTGTGCTCCCAAGCCCTAGTGAGTTTTTGAACTCAGAAAATTGCAATCACACACACAAAGAGTTGCAGTAGAGTAAGTGTGCATTTCATTTGAGAATTGTTAATTTCCTAGAGATTAATTTGTAGCTTCAAAGGAAAACATTTAGGCTCTTGGGTGAACACAAGAGACTTACTCTAACTATTATCCCCAAAAAGTGCTCCAGTAAACTGAATGTGGGATATTTCTGTGAAGTTCTTCTCAGATTAAATATTTTAAAGCTAGAATTCATGTTTGTGATGTGGAATGAAAAGTATTTGTTTTAATTTTTATTGAGAACATTCATCAATGAACACATTACAAATCGGTCATATTCCCAATAAGTTACCTTCCTAGGTCTCCTCTCCCCACCCCCATTCACTGAGAGTCTGCCTCAGTGAGGTCAAGGTTTCACTGGGGGTGGGCCAGAGTCTGCGTGGGAAGGGGACAGAGTACACCTTCCCATCCTGTGGCTCTTACATTTTTCTTGCTGCCTCTTCTGTAGTGTTTCCTGAGCCTTGTCTTGTAAGTCTCCCTCAGTAGCGAGCTCTCAGCAGCCTCTAATTTTCTGCTTTGATGAGTTCTGAGTCTCTTCAGTGTTTACTGCTATCTCCTTGGAGGAGGTTCTGAGGCCAGCAGGGAGAGCAGCACTCATATTCAATGTGCCCCTTCCTCCCTAATGTTTCCTGGGCCCTGGCAGGTGTGATAGAGATGACTCATCTCCTACTAGACAGTCAGCTGTCTGTCTTCCCAGGATTCACTCCCGCTTGTAAAAATCAGATTCTCTAAACCACGAGTGACAGCAGCATGGATCACAGAGGTTAACCATTGACATTTAGAAAGCTTTTTGACTGGCATAATGTCTCCTTTTAGCTAAGCAACTGTGGAAGCCCTGTCTGTACCAGCTTGGATGTGCCCTGTCCCACCTGGAATTCATTTAAAGGGGAAAATGTAATTTGATAAAAGTTCCATTGAGATCAGCAGGTCATTCAGGGGATGTAACACAGCAAACATTAGTTCCCGTAGTGTCTTAAGTATAAATCTAGCTTTATTCACTAAGACATATAAATTAACCTCCAGATTACCTTACAGTTCTCACCAAGAATGTGTTACCTCCCCAGTCAACGCAGTGTCAGCAATAGAGCAGATAAGGCAAATGGCCTCAGAGCCATTTATGAGTCTGAGGAGGATGCAGATAAGCTACTGATCCCTATACCCAGCTTGACCAGCAGATTGAGGAGCATGTTTGAAGTGGGCTCTTTCCTAAGCCTTGAGGATCCCAAGGAGGTACCCACTCCAGGAAAATAAACCCTGAATTACCTTATAGTACCCTTGGCACTTTGAAAGAAGCCACATTTGATAGCAGATGGATAGCAGCTGTGGAGGAGAAACGGAAGGATCCAAGGAGTCATAGAAAGATAAATCAGTAGGGGTTTGAGAAGTAAACCCCAAGCCTCACCCATGCTGAGCCATTCCTCTCAAGTACAGAGCCCAGAGAAAAAATAATTATTCTACAAATTGTGTATTCTAAATCTCTCGGGCAATTATCACCACTAAAAATTACACATTACAATAATCCCAATGAGCAAATTACCTGATATTGCTTGCTCAGCGAGTCTCTTTTAGCAACCAAAATTTGTACATATAATGACTGTGTGTGAGAGCTATTTATAATGGTGTGCCTGTTAGCATTGGCTGGTGGAAAGATGTCACTGCTTTCTCTTATTTCTTTTTCATCAACGGTTGCAGGTCCGAATGGAACCTGCCTCAGTCAAAGAGTTCTCCAATAAAGCAGTTAAACGATAGTGCTAAAGTAGAATGTTCATGGGATATATATATATATATATATATATCTATATATCTATATATCTACATATATATATGTGAACATATATATATATATTATGGGGGTAATATTAACCTCTTCATTCATATGGTAACATCCTTGCTAACTTTATTTCTTCCCATTATGAAATAAGGGTTCATATCTTTCATGTTTTAGGGAGCAGCAGATGTACCGGTACAATCCATGGATGACTGCAGGTCTGAGTGGATTCAGTAAAAGCTGCGTCTCAAGGATGCGTGGCATGGGGCTGCCTCTGAATTTCCTCCTGGATGCATCTGCCACAAATCAGTGATTTTTATGGATAGTGGCTTTATACTGTGAACTTTTTGTCATGTGTTGATGCTGGCTGTGACTTGGACTTGCTGAGAAGGTTTCTTTAGGATGGACTTTCCTGCCTGGGCCTCTAGGCATTTCTGTAACTCTGACTCACATTTTTAGTTGGCAGTGCAGGAGAACCCTGGCTCTTGACGTCTTGTGGGTCAGATGACTTTAACCATCCAGCAAGACATATGGAGTATTCCTACACAGTGATAGACATTATTAGCCCAGGTGCAGTTTTACACAAGTTTGTGGAGAAATTCTGGTCAGTAAGAAGCAAAGTGGGAACTATTCACTGGAGAGGACTGGACGTGGGGCAGGGGTCCAGTGCCTGATGCAGCACCACTTGCGAGGGAGTCACAGAGCCTGAACATGAAAGGTGTCCTAGAAAACCCGGCCATTGTAAGCTGCTTAGTTAGAATTGTGCTTGCTCCTGACAGGTAACCAGGGAGTCTTCAAAGTGGGCAGTTGGAAAGGCCCGCCTGCTTGAGTCGCCTAGCTGGTCACTGTGTCCACACAGAGTGAGGGCCGAACACTAAACCGGAAGGCAGCTGTGTGGTTCAACACTTCAGCGTTCTCTTTCAAAGGAACCTTAACAATTGTTCAAACGTGTCTGAATGCTTAAAGCTCACAGAAAAAGGCTCTGTGACTAATGTGGCTCGTCCCTTAGATGACTCATTTTTACCTTTGAATTCATTATACTTGAAGTAGCTAAACACATCTGAAGTCATATTTAAAACATTAATACATTAAAATGTGATATGTTTGTCTTATTAAACTTCTGTCTTCTACCACTTTCATTTCATTTCATTGATTATCATTTGCCAGTTATTAAAGATATAGATAGCTCATTTAGTAATATGTGGCTGATTTTTCTTCTTAGACTATTTTCCAAAGCCCTGTAAAGGTTATTTTATCAATAAACTGATATTTCAGTCTCAAAGAGATAAAGATAATCCTCTCTGAAGTTTGATTTACAACTGGTTCAAGTCACGTGACTTAAAAACTGTGGTCTGTGTGTGTACCAGTGTGAAAGTTTATAGGTCAAATCTTTCAGAACTGTGTTTAAAGGTTCTTCCCAGGTTTAGGCTACTTAGAAAGAAATTTGGTTTTGGTATTGCAGTATGGGGTGCACAGTGCAAAGTACTTGTTATCTTTCTGTCCGTATCTCACTGTTTTCCAAACAGGGAGAACTCAAGCTTTGCCTGTAGCCCTTGCAGCCTTGGCACCTTCCCTTGCACATTAGTTTTGCTGTATGTGCATAGATGTCAGCCTGGCCTCATCAACTGAGGCTGTTTAACAAGTCCTCCCTGAGTGCAGTAATTAGACCCTGACTGCAGGGCAGTGGTTTACGAAGTGCTGGACAGACAGAAGAATTCTCCGAGAAGCAGAGAGCTCTGGGGAAGGTGCTGACAAGCAGCTCCTCAGTCCACAGACAGGCTCCTGATCACTGGAGGTGTGGAGCACAGTGTTTGCTGGTAGTCACTCTGCCCAGGAGAGGCTCTCTGGCTGTGCTGGACTCTGAAGAAAATGGTAAAAGACCTGAAGTAATCACGCACGCTGGGGACTCTTCTAGGTCTTTTCCAGACATCAGCAGTTAGCATCTGGGGCATTTTGCTCTTGTGTGGAGAATGTAGTTTTTTAGAAGAAGAGTTGTTTATTATTTTTTACAAGTTTCTGGTGGCCGGATAGTTTCTGTGGTCTGCGTGCTGAGCTGTGCCCAGTAGCTTAGCCTGGCCTCATTGTGTGTCTGGAGCTTCTCCCCTTGTCTCTCTTCCGCAAGGAGGGTGGCCCAGCATGCTTCATGACTGGATAAGGCTTCCTGGGAGCTGGAAAGGAGACCTACAAGCATTTAGGAACTTAACCTATATTTCTGGTTTATCTGCTAAGGGCTATTGGGCCTACTAAACAAGTTAGGAAACAGAGCCTTGATTCAGGGGTAGAACTGTAGGCCCTACCAATGGAGGGGAGAAGCAGGAAGGCCTGTGCTTACAGCCTGTATTGTATGTGTGTTGCACACACTTTGCAATTTATTCCATATGTGCTTTTTAGATGGATTACATTGTTATTCTAAACAGAATGTGAATGGCCTTGAGTTGCAGGGAAGATATCCTTTGAGAATAAAAAAAGAACCCGGCCATCACAATTGTCTTTTGTATTATTCATCAGTAATTGGGCAATTTTATTATTGAAAACTGTTCTGTTCTGGCCTTCTGTGGAAATAAGGTCTTTGGAAAGTGTGTGCAACACACATACAATACAGGCTGTAACAGAAGTTTTTACTATAATGAGAAAGGTTAAGTTTTTGAAATATTTCTGGAGAACATCAGTTTTTGAAAATGTGATTATGGGGTTGGAGAGATTCTCAATGGCTAAAGGCACTTCCTTGCAAGGCTTGAATGTTTGGGTTTGATTCCCCACTACCCACATAAACCAGATGCACAAAGTATTGCATGTGTCTGGAGTTTATTTGCATCGGCAGGAGGCCCTGGTGTGGCCATTTTCTATCTGCCCCCCTCTCTCTTAAATAAATAGTACTTTTTAGAAATGAGATAATAACTGTGTTCTGTATTTATTTTGGAGTTTTGTTGCTATCTTTGAGTAGATTTATCAGTCATAATATGTTTAAATCTGTTCTGTATTCAGTGTGTGGTGTCGGGGTGAAAGATCATGGGTATAGACACAGACAGTACGTAGAAAAATTCCCTGAGCTTTGAGAGTATTCTTTCATTCCGTGTCCACCTCAGGACTCACAACTAAATACTTAAAGGATTTTCTTTGAAATATCTTTTTATTGCTTGTTAAGCAGTTGTGACTGGGACTAATCTCCACATCAATGATGTTCAAAGAAACTCTGGGGATTTGTGTCTCATCTGTTAGCACGTGTGTATCATTGGATTAATTTATTTTTAGTGCCAGGGATTGAACCTGGGACCTTGTACATGATAAGCATACGAGCTACCTCTGATGTGTGTACACCAAAGCTCCCTGTTTGTGGTGGGAAGGAATGCCAAGATAGTTAAAAAAGTAGTTTTCCATGCTTAAATGTTCTGTCATGTAACTTCTACATAACATACTCTAGTTCATTTCTCCTGCCCTTTATTTTACTTATTTTGTTAATCCTATCTTGTGTTTTTCCCCCTTTTCTTCAGTTTTTCAATTACAGGTACTCATTTGTTCTTTTGTTCTTTCTCATTTATCATTTTTCCCACTTCCCCTTTTTTTTCAGCTTCTATGTCTATTGCTCTGGTCATTTCTTTATGCCTCATTTCTACATCTAGACACATTGCTAGATTTAAAAATATTAGTAACTAGTAATCGTCCCTTATATTTTGCTAGCATTTCTGTGAAGAGGAAGGAGATCCAGCGATCGCCTTCTGTTCTCTTGGAGGTGTCCCCCCTCACAGAGCATCACTACCTCTGATGCTTACCCTTCTCACATACAGACACCAGCAGGCAGTTAGGAGACCAGCATGTCACTGTTGCTTTTCCCTGGAAACCATGAATGTTTGCATAAACTCTGGTCACTCACAACCACCAAGGAAGGGCAGGAGGAGGACTAGTTTCTGGATTTTAAAGGAGGAAGTCTCCTTCCTCTCCCGTCAATCTTCCACATCTCCGTTTTTAACATCTGGTTCTAACTACAGATGGGAGGAGTGTGGGTGGATTAAAATCTCCGTCCAGCCTGCTCTTACCCCAAACAGTTTGATCTCTGATAGTCTTCATATGTTTAATGTGGTCTGCAGGGTCAGATGTTTTTGTTAATAGTTTGTTAACTGGAGATCAGAAAGTTGTGGTTTTGCCTTATGACCCTCTAAACCGTTATACTACAGTTAACATTTCACATCACTAGATAGGGTTAGATTTAGTCCTTTTTTTCATGAAACCTTGAAGGAAGTAGGTAACTAGTGAGTCTCGTGTGCTTCTGTGTTATTTTAGAGACGAAACAAAAACCAGAAACCCAATTTATCTACTGATTATATTTCTGTTTGCTTTAACATTGTATCTCATTTCAATGTTTGAATAAGTAATGAGCTGACATAACAGGATTCATAGTAATACAGGATAAATGTGCTCTGTTAAAAGTCACAATGAAATATGATTTTTTTGTGATTTGCTAAGGTTATTCTGAAAACTAGTTTGTCTCATGTCCATTAAGAGTTGGAGTGACCAACACAGCTTAGTGTGGCCCTGCTCTGCACATGCCACTATGGGTACCAGTTCAGAGGTAAGGAAATCGTCTGCTCCTCAGTGTGGGCAGGCTGATGGAAAGGGTCCATTTTACAGTGCTTCTGCTTAAATGTACAGGAATAGAAGGTGTTTGTGAAGAGAAATATGGACCCATGTCAACCAGGGAGCCCCACAATCGGAATCAAATTAGCAACTTGAGTAAAATCATGAGCTTAAACCAGGTCTGAAATTGTCTACATGTTTTACATGTGTGCGTTGTAAATTTGGAAGTATTTTAACTTATTTTATTTATTTGCAAGCAGTGAGAGAGAGAGAGAGAGAGAGAGAGAGAGAGAGAGAGAGAGGCCCATTGAAAACATTTTGATCAGAATTCTGAATCTTTATAGACGTCAGATTTTATTTTGTATCCAATAGTTGAATTTGTCAGTGGAAAAAACAT
Source organism: Zapus hudsonius (assembly GCA_004024765.1). Lineage (NCBI taxonomy): Eukaryota > Metazoa > Chordata > Mammalia > Rodentia > Dipodidae > Zapus > Zapus hudsonius. Next base: position 332 of record PVHP010006963.1, on the reverse strand, counting down.
GAATTTTAAAAATGAAAGATCTCATAGTATTAGAATAATAATAATAATAAAACAACAACCCACAGTCAACCTTCCTTCAGTCTCAGTTCATGGACTTGGGCTACACGTGAGACTGTAGCAGTTGCCTACGTAGATTTAGGTGGCAAGTTGGGTTGAAAAGTGTCCAGTAGGGAGGACTGTCCCCATGGGTCCCAGGCTTTGTTTTTAGGAGTTAATGCTGGGAAGGCAGTGGAGACTTGATCTTTCCTTCCCTCCCTCCCTCCCTCCCTTCCTCTCCCTCCTTCCCTCCTTCTCTCTACCCCTCCTTCCCTCCCTCTCCCCCCTCTCTCCTT